>VVAS01067424.1:6718-17036 GCA_015103295.1 Ptychochromis oligacanthus
AATAAGCTTCAACACAAAAATATTCTTTATTTTATTTTCTTTTTTTTTTTTTTTGTTAATATAGTTCTTAAATTTAGAGCTTTACTGTTTTTTAGTCCAGTTGATGAAAATTTTTGTGATGCACAAAATTAAAAGTCGCTGTTCAGGCCCTCCACACACTAGCAGCTGAACACATGAACAGTAGTTGAGGTTCATGAGGAATTTCGAGAGGTCGGTAAAGCTCATGTTTTAACAACACTTAAGTTAAACGGTTATTAAACAGTTATCATAAATGTTAACCTGGCTGGTGCACACGTTATGTTAGCCGTTTAACTATTAGCAGTTATCTGACAGCCACATTAGCCATCTGTTAAGTTATCATTAAGGTAGCGGCTAACGCCTATGGCTATTAATAAAATTATCATGTTAATGTGGGAGCTAGGCAGCAAACTTTATCAGTCCTGTCCATCTGTAACATTAATACATAGTGTTAATGTAACAGGATAACACAGTTATTTGTGTCTAAAAAGTGTTATGTTTCTCTTAAAGTCAGAGATTGAAGCACAGAAAAGTCTATCAGCAACTAGTTAGAAACAGTGGCAGTCCACCTTACCAACTCTATTATATTTGTATTATATTATATTTCAGTTGTGTAATATTTTTATTATATTTGATCAGCAACGAAAACATGTAGCCAAGTCACTAGAAGCACAGCACTACCTCAGACAACCTAAAATATTGTCTTTTTTGTTGTTTTGCACAGTTGTTACTGTAAGGTATATATAAGGTATATCCATTAAGTTAGATAAGTTAAAAATAGTGTTGTCATTGATGTCATTTTTAATCTTTCCAATCTTTGTGAAAAAAACTTATTGCCTCTTAATTTTTTGTCATCTTTTTTCATGTGTGGTATCAAAAATGGTATCGAGTATTGAGTATTTTCCTGGGTATCGGTATTGAATTTGAAATTCTAGTATCTTGACAAACCTAGTGGGCAACAAACAGTTTCTTCAAAATCCTGAACAGCATATTGTAAGATTCAGATATTATTCCAATATGTTTGAAATCTGTCTGAGTCCCATGAATAGCTGTAGTTTGACAGACATTCCTATTTATTCTGTAATAGATCCGATACTAGAGAGAAGTAAAAAAAAACCAAAAACAACAAAATAAATGAAAGTGATTTGTGATGTCTCAGAGCTCCATGTGTGCACACTGTTGAATAAACATATGCAGATGTTTTTGTACTCTCTGCAGTTTTCATTGTGGCCCATTCTGAAATAAACACTGCAAATTACAGCTCACTGTAAAAACTTTCATTTCATGTAATACATCCATGCATTTCGTATTGGGTAATGATTCTCCTCTGATGCTCCATTTTAAGTTCAGCTTTGTTGTACTGCAACAGAAATATCAAAATACTGAAGATCAGAAATATGTATGGTTCTGCTCTGAACATTCAGGGGGAGCACTCAGTGACGAGCTAAAGGACAGAGCCAAAGCTTTGGCACCATACTTACAGCTTTGAGCAATCCACTACACCAGTTACACACTTGTTCTGATAACACCTCCCCCTGGCATTTCAAATAAATTAATATTTGATATCATGCAAAATAAAACCTTTCTCAGTGTGCAATTGCCTGCTATAAACCTTGGTAAATGTTTGTATGAGTCATTTAAATAATCTCTTTCTCAAAAACTACTGAGTCCACACCTTTCAGCTGCAAACAGAAGATTTTAATGCCAAAAGAGGGTTTTGTACTGACTCAGACAGTTAGTAAATCTGGTAATCTGTTGTCAGTATAAAAATGTATTTTCAAAAGCTTTAAAGGAAAATTTTATTTAAAGCTTTAAGAATTTTAAAATTTTAGAATGGCTATTTTTGTATTTTCTATGATAATAAAGTTTATTAATCACCTATAAGATATTTTAACTATATATATAAATTACTTTTATATGAATCTAATGTAACACTATCACACTATCAGCCTCATGCTCTGATATGGTGCAACAAATAATACTCACACTCTGATCATCATCCTCACTCTTCATGTGATTAGCGATGAAGCGTACTCCTTCCACAGCTTCCTCAAAGCCTGGACAAGCTTGAGCTAGCAGGGCCTGAGTCAAAGCAGGACCCGCAGCTGCTTGCTTCCCCCTTGGTAGATTTCCAGAGCCACCCTCTCGGCCCTCCCTGACCCTGTTTAGACCATCCATAGATCCCCCTCCTGCACCTCCTAGATCCCCTCCAAACTGTTTAACAGACGCGCGGTTGACATAGCACGTACAAGGGTCGCTGTCCTCCTTGCCAAATACTGCTGTGGAGGTTCCCCCTCCATTCCCACCAGCATTTCCCAGCCCGAGCCCCACCATCAAGGCCCCTGCCTCCCCACTACGCCCACCCTCGCTCTGCTCCTGCGCCCTCCTCCTTTGACGTAGTCGCTGGCGCTCGCAGCTGTTTCTTGGCTGGCGCATGAAGAGCAGGGCAGGAAGCTTGTTGAGGAACACCAGTTTCACCCAAGGGGGCATGGTGTGTGTGGTGGGAGAACGGTGGTGCACGTTGAGGACACATACACTGGTGACTATAGAGAAAGTGACCAGAACCATGGTGAACATCAGGTACTTCCCCACCAGAGGAACATCCAGTGAAGTAGGTGGGACGATCTTCGAGATTAGCAGCAGGAACACAGTGAGAGCCAGCAGTACTGAGATGCAAAGTGTCATCTTCTCACCACAGTCAGAGGGTAGGTAGAAGACCAGGATTGCCAGTGAGGTGATGAGCACACATGGGATGATGAGGTTGATGGTATAAAAAAGAGGCTTCCTGCGAATAATGAAGTCATATGTGATGTCCACATAGGTAGGGTCACCGGGGTTCTCATTTCGTCTGCCTGGCAGTGCGATGATGTCCCACTCCCCACTGGGCGTGAAGTCATCCATACTGGCTACATCAGCACGAAGCACCAGATCGATTTCAGTGCGGTCATAGGTCCAGGAGCGGAAGCGCAGTGTGCAATTCTGCTGGTCAAAAGGGAAGTGTTTGACCTCAATCTTACAGGCTGATTTATAGATGGCTGGAGGCAACCAGAAGATACTGCCATCGTAAGACACCACTGCGTTAGAGTAGAATGACACCTCGTACACCCCATCAGCACTAAGAGAAAAGGTCAGAGAGGACAAAGACAAGGAGTCAGACATAAATTGAGACATTGGTGTGATAACTTAAATAATAAATTATAATGAGAGCCCATGTTTCCTCCAAGCCTTGTGAATAGGGTAATGTGGTAGTGTTTTATCTCATTGTGCAAATTACAGCAGGTTCATTAGGGCTCGATGACTTGCACCCACACACAAATGGATCTTGAAGTTACAGCAGGGTACCACACACCTTCTTATATTAACACACAGAAGAAGGATTAGGAACCGAATGACATTAAATCTAGACAGAAAACATGCAGGTCAGACTGGGTTAGATTAACCAACTCAAGTTAGACACTGGTCAGAAGTAAACTAACAACAGTAAGTGGTATGATTTTCCACTTAACTCTGTACAACACTATTTAACATACATGAGCGGAAATTACACTTAAACAATTGATCCACTTTTGAGTATGCTATAGGGGCTTCATCTTTTCTCCAAATTGAATAATGAAATAAAATTGAGTCTTCAAAATTAATAGGTCTCGTAGTGACATAAGCTGAGTTAATCCACCAGTTTAAATGAGTGACAGATTGAATCATTGGAGACATGGAGGATAGTGTGCTGACCTGGGGTACACGGGATTAACAGGATCATTTTTCCAGAGTTAGGTGGGTCAGGGATCTTATAATCTTTAGTAAAGTAAGGCCTGAAGCAGAGAAAGAGGAGAAGGCCAGACAGATCACTGTACTCTGATGAGCTGATTTACATACTGTAGGCTGACACTCAGTTTCCATTACATTAAGACAAGTGGTCTGCAACATCCCAGTCTCACTCAGACATGCAAGCGGATTCCAATTAACAAAACATGTTGCTGAAGTTTACGTGTTAAGCACTTTGTGTGATACATCACAGTGAAGCTCATTTTGAATATTATCATTTATGTACTATGTATGTGTTAGCGCACTCATTTGCACATGAGTGATTTTTACCACGTAGCTCACAAATTGTTAAAATGGCCTTTGGGCCCAAATACATTTAGTCAAATTACCACAAGTTAATTGACACACAAAAATGTATTATGCATTATGTCAGTGTAGGAGTACTGGATGGTTTCTGAGTGCACTGCACTCGATGGGACATGAACTATGCACAGATGGTGGGGATAGGAATAAGGCTGAAGGTCAATAAGATCCCAGCAGAAAATTTTTGCCCTGGAGCAGCTTAATAGGTTAAGCCAACCATGCACACCCTGAAGACTTTTCATAAGGTAATCTGCTCCCAATAGCCGAATTAAAAGTGATGGCTGCATATTTATATGACAATGTAGAAGTCATTTAAAATCACTGCACTGGTCCTGGATGGAGGTTCTAAATTAAAATAGAGGTAGTGGTAATTATCTAGACTCTCAGCAAGCACATCGCATAAACTTCACATATTTAACAAGTGGAAAAGACAGAACAGCAGTTTGCATACTTGTGGAATAACTGTAAACACCAGCTTGCCATATCTGCTGTTTATGCATGTGCCTATCTACCTGATGTATGCAGTGCACATGACTCACTATGACATATTCAATCATATGTGGCAGGCCTGAGTGTATTCCGCATTTAAACTTGTAATCCAGTTGATGCTCTTATGTTAAAGTAACTTACCATAGTGAATGCATCAGCAAATATCTTTTTGTCCACTTTGTAACTTTGTGTAAAAGACCAGCATTGTCATGTTCTCCATGTTGTGGATCACCTTGATCATTTCACCGGGGTGATTTCTTTAAAGCAACAGCAGTTTAATATGATAGTTCTATGTAGTTTCCTTTGTATGCATGCATCCAAGAGCCTATCTGTATCTTCTGGAAGCTTTTGAAGTGAGGACAGGAGGGTGAGAGAGTGACTCACTTGTTGTAAAGCACCACGTCAGGCAGCCAGATGTGTTTGGAGGGCAGCCTGACCTTCAACATTCCATCAAACTCCTCAGGGACCCAAGTCAGACGATAATCCTGCCACTCCTGAAGGCCAGTAAAAACACAATGCTTAGTCAGTCATCTGCCAATCATAAAGCAGGAAGATGACATCTTGAGAGAAGCAGAGAGGAGAAGGTGTGTCTGATTGTCTTTTTGTCCGTCAGTCAGTCCGTGGTCAATATGACACATCACAATGCACAAAAGCCTGGGGAACATTCTGTGCTATCTGTCCCCACTGCACCTTCATCACACTTTTACTACAAGGCAGAGAGAGAGTAACACTCATGTCAGTCCTGACCCTGAATGCTCTTTAAAACACACCCAGCCACAAACCAATCAGCATGATTAAAATGTCATTTATGGGAAGGCTGTTCTCAGTTATGTGTGTGGGTGCATGTGACTGCATCAGCAGTGAAACCTTGCATAAAAGACAAACATTATCTTGTTTTCCACTTTGCGGATCAGTCACTGACATTGCCACACTGAAGCCTTTGTGACCTGTTACAGCAGCTATGTCTGTGTTATGACCAGGTTAGAGCTGTAATGCTCATGTTGGACTGTCTCCTGTAACTGATGCATTATGGTCATTACAGTTTGTCTTGGCTCAGGACAGCTGTCCTTGGCTCTCCTACTTTCTGATGGCAAGGAATCCATAGAGAACTAATGGTGATTCTGTGCTCTGTTACATGTCATAAATCCTAATCTGCTCAGGCTCATGTGTGTCTGTTGATGTGTCTGTGCGTGTGAATATGGGATAGAGAAATGCTATATCTGAACAATTTAATCATATATATATCATCAGTGATGATCACATTATACAACCTTGTAAATACAAAAAGAATGCAATGACCTGCAAATTATTTCAACCCTTTTTTTTCCTAAATTAAAAATAGTACAAATGTTAAAACTGAAAATTTTTTTTAATGCTTGTAAGATATTTGCCAACAAGATATTTGAAAGACTGGAAAAGTTGCATAACATCTCACAACTAATTAGGTTGCTTAGCAAAGGTTAAAAAACATGATTGAGTAAAAATGATCATCCTAGAAAGGCTGAGTCTTTCTGAAGTAAAGATAGGAAGGGGTTCACCATTCCTAGAAAGACTGTGTGGCCAAATAGTTTTACAGTATGATAACTTTTTGTGTAAAATTGCAAAGAATTTGTGGATTTTGTTGTCTACAGTACATAATATTAATGAAAGATTCAGACACTGAAGGAAACCTCTGTACTCAGGGGACAAGGCCAAAAACCAAAATTATTATATACTATTCACTGCACTGACTCCATCATGCAAAGAAAATATTTAAAGAAGATCCAGAAACAAAGCTGGCTTCTCTGTGCATGAGCTCATTTAAGATGGACTAAGGCAGTGGAAAACTGACTCACAAATCTTTGGATTCTATTTTGTTTGTTTGTTTGTTTACTTACACAATGCGCCAACTGTCTTTGGTTGTTTATGCAATGCAGAAGGGTTTTTTTTTTAGTTTTTTTTTAAGTTGTTAAATTAATGAATCTAAAATTAAGCCAAAGTATGTGTTAATTTGCTTTAATACCTACCTTAGAATGCAAGTACATGTTGACAATATGTGTATCTTGGTGGATGCATTATTTTCGTCTTTGTATAAATACTAAACCTGAATATCTACATACCTCAGCTGTAAGCATAGAACGGGCCACAAGTGAGTTTACAGAATATCCTCAAAAATCACAACATTAACAGCAACACAGGGGTTTAGCTTCAGCAATGTGTGTTGGTTGTCATCATTTTTTGTGCTTTGGGTGTTAAAAAAAAAGTGCACTTCTCACTCTCTTCTAAACTCTTGTCTCATATTTTTCTTGTCGGATTTCGAGTTTTTGAGGACAAGCATTGTTTGATGTCTCTCTTCAACAGTCCTGTCAGCTCTTGTCAGAACTGCAGCTCCACATGATTTGTAGCAGGGATATACTCTGCTATCTAGAACCAGTGAAACATATGGAAAAGAAAGATGCATATTTCCACTCCAGTAATTGCACAGTAACTCGTAGTTCATGCACTATTGGTGTGATAACACTGTGGAATTTGATTATATAATGTAATTCATCGTGTACAGTAGTATATTTTAGAGAGAGGAATATTCAGTGTGTGTGAGCATGTTTATCTAAGTCACATTTATGACTACCATCCAAGTCCCTCACAGTTTATGATTCACGTCCACTGACCTAGCTGTGACACTGTGAAATCTAGGATAAAAAACACCTAAAAATAAATATTTACTCATTCTTTGCTCCACATTTTACCAATCTTTTGGCCTTCTCTTTTTCTGTGTAACATAATGTTTGCTATGCAATGGTTAGATGAGATGAGGAGTAGGAAGTCTTACCTGTGTTAGCCAGACATTAGTGGTCATCACCTGCTCTCGTTCATGCTGCAATGGAAAACATTCAAATTAAAAACTGTGATTTTGTCACATTCAATGATTTAGTTACAGCTCTTCTTTGTGGGTGATAGATTTTTTTTTTTAAATGCAGCATTAAATAGACTCAATAAGGATGAGGTATCCTGATTTGTACTGTGTTTAAGCAGGGTCAAGCTGCAGAAAACATCTTTCAAACTCCATGTCCCAGTTTTGTAACACAGGAAAAATAAATGTTGTCTTCAAGCTGAAGCCAAAGATAACCCTAATGATGTCTTCAAGATTAATTTCTCTTTAGAGTGCTCCTCCTGTGCCACAGAAGGCATTATATAACTGCTTTTATATATGCCCGGTAATACTCATCACGATAAATCATCTTTATGTGTAAAATCAGTGGTGCAGCCCTGAAACATAAACAAAGATAAACAAATAAACCTCGGCAGAGAATTTAGCCCCGAGACAAAAGCACTGTCACTCTTTGTCTGGAGCTTGTTTGCAGTGGTGGAAAGTAACAAGTACTCAAGGAATGTGCTGTACAGTTCTTACTTAAAAATCATCCAGCAGCATATAAATTAAGAAAGTAGCTTCATTGTAGCTAACTGTAAAATTAAAATACTGCTCACTGCTGCTGGTTTGTCTGTGATTAAGAAAAAAATAAGTTTAATTTGAGTTTCAAATCAAGTTTCCAGCATTTAAGCTTCCAGCAGGAACAGCAAAAATCTGAATTAAATGTATCACCATTTGGTTCCCTTTATTCTATAATCCAACTTAAATCCTGAATATCACATTAAATCATGTGTGCAGATTCAGTTCCAGACATGTCCGTACTCACAACACTAATGAGTTGGGCCAAAGACACCATCAGCTGCACAGTAACCAGCTCCGAGCCGTTAGTCGCAGGACGGATCAGTTTGTTATAGTGGGCTGGGTTTAGGAGATGCTCCACCAACCGCTCTTCTGTGTCTGCCCCAAGGCTGCCTGTAATGAGAACACATTATCATCATCATGTAGCTCTATCAGTAGACACAAAAGTTGTGGGCATCTATGTCTCTCCTGGCTTTATTTAAAACGTGTTTTATCATCATTGGAATTACGATGCAAACACACTGGGGCTTGAAATCTGTGGTGCCATTGATTGTTGTAGGTGCTCTTGTTGAGAGCTGCGTGGCTATAAACCACGGCCTGAACCATGACATTACTCATCACTGCCGGATGGAGGACGTCAGCACAGCTCAATGCATAGATCTTACAAGATCTGACATCATGAGAATGAGTCAACCAGTCTGGATGTCTCTATAGCTATCCTTTCTGTCTTTATCGCACTCTTTGTCCCTCTGCTCTGTCTCTATATATTCTCCTCTGCCCTGTTGCACTTCTCCCCAACTGCCAGTCTTTTGTAGCTTTGGGTTATTTTCACTCAGTCTCTCACATCCCTTCCCCTGTCTTTCCCCTGCATCCCTCCATCTGTAGCAGACTGTAGTCTTATCTGTGTGAGTGGCTGGGTTTAGGCAGAGCTGTCACAACAGCACACACAAGAGGGGAGTTGTTTTTTTTTAACTGAGAGAGATGATGCACTGAGAAAAACAACTGTTCTGCACCTCCTGCTTCCTTCCTCATTCCCTCCTGCTTTTCATTCCCTGTCTCTCTGGCATCTGCTCATTCCTGTGCTGCGTCTTTTCACCCTCGCACTTTACCCCTGAAGATAAACACAGGCTGCTAACTGTTAACTTGGTACCGATGTTGTCATACTCACACATGCTCTTTTAAAGGCTGTCAACGTTGCAGGAAAACAAACATGTGAAAGCTGATGCAGGTAAAATGATTCCTTTTTATAGTTTATTTAGGGAATACTCCCTTGAAATAAAGACTTCCCACACACAGAACAGTCTAGCAGTCTATAAAACATTTTAAAAATATAGATAAGATGTCTACAAATAACATGAGAATGAACAAAATGATACTAAAAAATAATACAAAGACTGAAACAAACAAGAATACAAACATCTCCAGACTACTCATCCTAAACATCTATCACAAATTATCTGCACAAAACTAACATGAATTTCAATTAATTAACAATTAACTAGAGTTCAGTCAGTTCAGATGAAACAGTAAGCTGAGTAACTGATAATACATCTACAGAAAATTAACCTACAGGTCCTGGATTAGACAACATACTAAACAATCTCTGGTTCCAGCTTTTCAAATGTCCTGCATGTTTCTGTTAATCTTTCAGATTATTACCTGGATAAAACAATGCTTGCAATGCAATGTGTGAGCTACAAAGGTAAATTACTTTAAAATATAGAAATGGAACAAAGATGTACCAAACTTCTTCTGAATGTTTCTGAGCTCCTCTGTGACACTCTGTCCTCCCCCTCTATTTATCCTCTGCTCTCCACTTCTAGCCTCCCCTCCCGCTTGCCCTGTAGCGCTGCTGTGTTCACTGAACAGGAATGATAGCCTCTGTCTCTGGATCAATGAGGACTCTATTCATACCCCGTGAACTCTACATGAAATCCCTCGCTCTCCATCCCCTATTTTTTAATCGTCTGCTCTTTCTCTGTCATCACATTTTCCTTTACACTTTCACCGTCTTTTCATCATCCCTCCCTCTCCCCTTTGCGTTATCTCCAACTCCCTGTCACTGACAGCCAGTGTACATTTATTGCCCTTTCCTCCGCTATTCCAGAATCATCAATACACATCCTGTCGCACTCTGTTTATTGTCCACAAGTCCAGACTTTTTTTTTTTTTAATGTGTGTCTTTTTTTTTTGTGGGCAAATATTTTTTATGTAATTAAGTATTGATTTTTGCATCTGAATAATATGAGTATTTTATAT
>VVAS01067433.1:2939-15077 GCA_015103295.1 Ptychochromis oligacanthus
AATCTGCACGGATTCAGTCTCCCGTCACAGGAAAACGTTTTGCCCCTGAAGGCAGCATCTCACAGATTTCAGTTCACGACTGTTTGAGTGTTTCTGATTTTAAAGAGCTGGCAGAGGTATAGACATTAAAAATAAATAAATCAATAAATCAACCAGAACGCCCTAAAACAAATTAATGTGGCAACAACAGAAGAATAATTTTTAGCCCTGAAACCCGTTTTATCAAACTCAGCTTCTGTGCTGTGATTTTTAAAAACATCAGCAAACTTCATTTTAATGCAATTAAGATTTTAATTTTATTTATTTGAATTTCAGACTTGTTAAAGACCTGCAGACTTCATCAGGTCTGCACTCTGCCAGCAGAACCTGAATCCAGACCATCTGCAGTTGGATCAGGAACAAGGTGACCAAACTATTTTTCAGACGTGTGAGGAAGAGCAGCGAGTTTGAAATGACTTTTTTTTTTTTTAAATTTCGGAGCTGTGCCAGGGTGGTTGTTTTTTCCTGTGGCGACTGACAGCAGGCTCTGGATCTTCTCGGGGTTTGGTCTTTCTTCAACAAACTGGCCTTTCTGCTCAGAAACCATCACGCTGTCACTCCTCAGCTCACCTTCATCCTCCTCACCTGTTCTCTAGCGTTCTTCTCATTTTGTCCTGAGAGATCAGAGTCGGGCTGTGAAAGCTGCAGGAAGTCGTCATCAGCTGTGCGAGTCCTACCTGATACTCGGCGTAGTTCTTCAGTCCAATAGCCAAGAACGGCTTGAAGGCATCCATGTATTTCTGGAAGTCGCTGCCCAGAACTGGAAGAAAAAAAAATCACGCAGTGAGACACGGGAAGAGCCACGCCACCTGAACACAGCACCGCTGCCACTCTGTGGTTGATCAGACAAACGCGGCGTACCTTCGACCAGCGTGGACACGGCCATCAGAGCGTCCTCCTGCACGCCTCCCGAGCCGGCGGTGCTCTGAAACATCCTCAGCAGAGACGCCATCACCACGTCCGAGATCTGCAGGGCGTCCTGATGCTGCACTTTACGAAGAACGTTCTGCACACACACAGGAAACGCTCAAAGAACCGCCACAATAAGAGCATGAACACAGCACCTGAGGGCTCAGGTGTGTCGTCTCACCTGCAGAGTGGCGCACAGCAGTGACTGCAGATCGTTGAACTGGATCCGGTCTGAGGTGCTCTGGATGTGAGACTGGAGACACAGGAAGTTAGAGATGTGAAGCCAGTGCCTTTTCAAATTAAAAGCTGCACATTCTAATCCGATTAAAACTGACTTCCTGCTCTGTGCTTTTAGTTTTTAATCTCATTTTTTTACTTTTTATTTCAACTCTTTTACAACTTCAGGTTTTTCCTTTTGTGAAGAACTTTTATCTTTCTGTTGAACTGCGTCAGTGTTGCTCCGCCCCTCTCGTCTCCACCTCACCTCCATCTGCAGGACCTGCTGCAGCCGCTCCATGATGACCAGTGTGGTTTTCTGGACCGCGGGGTAACAGTCCTTGGCGCTGTTCTTGACGATCTCCATCAGAGCCTCGTAGGCGGCGGAGCGCAGGTTGTTCTGGTGACCGTCAGGCCTGAGAAACAGGAAGAAGACGGACCAATCAGAGCAGCTCACAGGTGAAACACGTTCACAGAGCGCTCACGTTCCTGAATCCTCATCCTCTCAGACACACAGATACAAACTGAACCTTTGCTTGGAGAAGTTCACGTGGAAGAACTCTTTACCAACAGTAAGTGTCGTATTTTAATTGGCTACATGTCGAACTGGGACTGGGGAGGCGTCATCTGATGATCACAAAATTAACACAAACTGATCTGGAGTCAGGGACAGGGATGCAGCCTTCAACTGATCTGGTTTTTATTGTGAAAACATTGTTTTATTGTTTCTAACTGAGAAATTACAGGAAGTGATGTCAGAACCAGAAAACTGAGACATGAAGACAAATTCAAACGCAGAGTCTGCTGGTCAGAGGACGCTGGAGCCTGAAGAAGAAGAAACTGCAGCAACATGAAAACTGAAGAGAAAAAACTGAACGGATTCATTCTGATCTGAGACGGAGGCAGAAGCAGCTCTGAGAGCCGACAGCCAAAAACACCGAGACCAGCAGACGGGTTCAAAACCACCATCAGGACTGAGACCCTTTAAGTCTGGTTGATACTGCGATCGTTCAGTTTCATGGCTTTAATTAAAAGCTTTAAAGATCCTGATTTTATAACCAGAAAGCCAACAGAAATCAGCAGAAACAAGTTAAAGAGAGAAGCTGCGACACTGACGTGTAAAACGATCAGAGAGAGCGAACAGGAAACCTTCGTCTGTCTGCAAACTCTTCTTCTGCATTTTAAAGTTCCTCCCTTCATACTGAAAGCAGGAAGTCCTGCAGCAGGAAGTGGTCACACCACCAGCTCAGACTGTGGTCCTCATGTCAGAGGAACTCAAACATCAGAGTGAAGCGCCACGTCTTCGATCTGATGAGGCGGCTGTGGCTCAGGCTGTAGAGCAGGTCATCTATTAATCGAAAGGTTGGTGGTTCGATGCTGTGCTGCTCCAGTCTGCGTGCCAAAGTACCTTTGGGCAAGATAATGAAACCCCGAGTTGCTCCCGGTGCGTTCAGTGTGAATGTTAGATGGAAAGCACTTAGGCACAGAAAAAAAGTGCCTGTGTGAATGGGGCTTGTAGTATAAAGCGCTTTGAGTGCTCAAGCAGAGTAGAAAAGCGCTACATAAGAATCAGTCCATTTACCATTTCTGCACCGGTCTCCACCCGTCTGCGTGTTTCATACCTGTCTGTGGTCTCCAGGAGTTTCTGGACAATGATTTCGAAGGATGAGGACAGGCAGTAGGTGCTCGGCTCCTCCTGGTCCTCGGCGGCGTCCGTGGCTTCGTACGCTGCCTCAGCCAGAGACGAGAAGGCCTGACGGGGAAGAGACGACAAGTTAAAGCGGAATCTGAACGGAGAAAAAGCTGCAGGAGAAGATTTTCAATTCAATTCAATTTTATTTATATAGCGCCAAATCACAACAACAGTTGCTTCATGGCGCTTTATATGTTAGGGTAAAGATCCTAAAATATTAGAGAGCCCCAACAATCAGACGACCCCCTATGAGCAAGCACTTGCCGACAGCGGGAAGGAAAAACTCCCTTTTAACAGGAAGAAACCTCCGGCAGAACCAGGCTCAGGGAGGGGCAGTCATCTGCCGCAACCAGAAGAAGAACGAGGCCACTGAGAACCGAACAGGACAAACACTCCACCAGGAATTCAACCCTTTAAAGTCCTTTTTAAAAACACTGCAGTTTTAATGACGATGGAGACAGAGGATGAAAAACAGCAGTTACTGCACATCGAACTGTGTATAACAGGTTTAAAATCCATCACTTTGAAAACTGATTTTTTTCATCTTAGCAAGTTTTTAAACAAATTTATCTCAGACGTCCAAGTTTTGAATTCACATCGTGCATTACGTTCCCATCACATCTGTCCAGCAGTGAACATGTTTTATTTTCCTGCTCTTTACCCTCTGTACACTCACAACTACTGCTTGGTTTTTTACATTTATTCAAATAACTTTATTAATTTTGCTGTCTTTAATTTAACCCGTTTTACTTTATAAAGCCATTACATTTCATTATGTTATTATATTTTTACAAATATATATTTATTGTATTTTATTTACATCTTTTACTTGCTAGGCTCCCTCATGTTTGTTTTCCCCAATTGTGATCCTGTGTAACTAACTTCCCTGAGCCTTTTTGTTTGATCACATTTCACTTTAATCATTATTTCTGGATTTTACTTGAAGCTTCTTTTTTTTTTTATAGATAGTGACCAAAACATGAAACACAAACACAGGAACCCCCCATGGGACAACCCCTAAATGCATCCCATACATTTAGGGATAAATGTGAGTATCTTATGAGCAGACTAATAAATTAAGTAAAAAAATAAAACAGGGCCGCATCTACAAAGGAAACTCAGTTTATGCTTTTAAACCCACTAAAAGAATAAAAGCTGGTTTTATTGGACCGATATTAAAGGATCAGTTAGTACTTTTGCTGTCGTGATGTTTTTCTGTTTTAATGCGAGTCGTTCTTCATGTTCTTTTAATGTAGGAACTATTTTCTTTCATCCACTTCCTTTGGTTGGCGGATGTAGACAGTAGAAAGAAAATAGTTCCCATGATAAAACCTCGCCAGCAGCTCACCCAGCAGACATTGGAGGCCACTCGAGGCTCCGCCCCCAGTCCCTCGATCAGACACTGCAGCAGGGGGGCCAGGTAGACCTCGTTGATGGCGGCTTCAGGCAGCAGCTCGCAGATCCTCCCCACCGTCCACGCCGTGGTGTCCCTCACCACCACACTGGGGTCCTTCATCAGCTCGATGAGGGTGGGCATTGCCTGTGGGAGGAGGGGGCGGGGTTTATCACACAGAAGGAATCACGTGACGCAGAGGCAGACCAGGTGAGAACCACAAGCCTCTCACCTGTATGACGAGCGGTTTGAGCTGGTTTAGCTCGGGCCCTTCCAGGATGGAGCCGAAGGCCATGACGGAGGCGTCACGGTAACGCCAGTCAGGGTGTTTGATGTTCTCTTTGATGAAGGGCAGCACGTGAGGAACCACATCATCCTCGCAACAGGTGGCGAGCAGCATCAGGCACACGCCGGCCGCCTTACAGGGGTTCCAGTCGTCATCGTCGTCGTTCTCGTCCTGCGGGAGGAAGAGGAGCTCAAAACAGGTGGATCACAGAAAAACCAACCGGTAAACAGGGTCAGGGTCCAGCAGGTGAGGTACCTGTTTGGTGAGGGTCTGGGTCAGGATGGGGACCAGGTACTGCAGCGCACCTTTGGCATAGAACTTACTGGTGTGCTCTGGGGGCCGTCCCTGCTCTGAGGCCTGTGATTGGACAAGAGAAAAGGAAGTGAGAACAGGAAGGAGAACAAACAAGAAGTTAAAAATAAAACTAAAACACTGGCTGAAGACCTCTGAGGCCTCGATGGCCAGGTCCATCTCCTCGTCACAGACGTTGGACCAGAACTCGATGCCCTGCAGGGCCACCTCATCGATGTCGCTCTTCATCGCTTCGATGGTGATCTGACAGACGACAAACAGGAAGTACAGAGAAAATAAGACGAGGGCACGCGAAGGTGACGAAGGAAAGAGATCAGAAAGAAAAGAAGGAGCTGCTGCGCTCACTGGAGGACTCTGATTGGAGGCATCGATACTCAGCTGCTTTATTTCAGCTTCTCCTCTGCAGCTCAGTAAAGACTCTTATTATGTAGGAGCTGAGACAGAGATTTGACTTCCGCATCATTTGCACTCTGATTACCAGCCCTGCTCTCAGCGCTGTGATGTTTCTCACTGTTCAGCTGTGGAGTTTAAATAAAGGTTTCTCCATCTGCGTGCTGAAAGGAGAGCAGTGAGCGATGTAAAGCGTCGTCTTACCGCGAACAGAGCGGGGCCCATGTACGTCTCCATGTACTGATAATATAGAGACATGATCTTCACCAGGTTCTGTAAGGCCGCCACACGCACCTGAAAGCAGCACACAGGCACAGCAGGTGAGGGGTTAAAGGTCATACGGGGGCGGCGCAGCTGCGATTGGTCGTCGGGTTACTCACTCTGGTGTCGGGGCACTGCGTGGCTTCACAGACCACCTGCATGATGAAGTGTCGCTCCGTCTGAAAACAGGAAACAGTGCAAATTCGTCACCTTCGCAATCATACGCGATGTTTATGTCACATGTTTCTGTGCGGTTAAAGTTTAATAAACTAGGGGCGGAGCTTGGAGGAAGCGGCATACATCCTTGTCAAAGTTGGCTTTGGTGAACTCGAGCGAGTTGAGCAGGGCGTTGGTGGCGGCCAGCTTCACGTTGTTACTGGGCTCCTCCTTCCTCATGCCCTGGATGATGGCCGTCAGGATCTGGTTGGCGTTCTCCTGCAGCTGCTCCGGGTCCTGAAGGAAACAGCCAGGTGAGCGAGCCGCTCAGGTAACCATCGGGTGAAATAATTTAACGTATTGGCGGTCACTCACGATGTCCTGGCAGATGTAGCCGATGGCCTCCAGCGTGGACTCCTTCATGTGTTCGGTGCTCGACGGGTCGGTGACGTTGGCCACCAGCTGCGGGATCAGCTCGGGCCACTGGTTCACGGGAATCTCGGCGCAGGCGATGCCGGCGACGCACTGCGAGGCCGAGCTGGGCCGGTACGTCTCCGTGCCCAGAGTCTGTAGAACCTGCCGGAGACACACGGGAAACATTAGACGGGCGAAGAAGAGAAGGAGTAGGAGGCTGAGCAGAGGTTTCGCTCGGTCCTTACGTAGTTCTTGATCTCGCGGCGAGCGTTGGCGTCGATGGCCAGCCATCTCTGCTGGTACTGCGCTTTGACGTCGGGGTCTTTGGAGGTCAGTGAGTTTTTCACCTGCAGACCAGCGGCGACTCGAGCCACCTGGGTGTTCCCCGGGTTCGCCAACACTTTGGACAACTCCACCAGGAACGTGGGCTGGATGAGGAAGAGAAGAGGGTAAGACTTCAGAGCGAAAAACAAAAACAAAAAACACGTTAGTCACTGATTATGTGTCCAATATCTGGTTTGATTTGAGATAAAAATGCGAGAAAATAATGAAATCCACCCAACCTAACAAACTACTCTCCATCGAGCAGCAAACGTTTAAATCTGAAGTTGCAGACGAAGATTTTCTGCTTTTCACTCAGTAAAATGGAGCTAAAAACACGTCTGTGCTTCGTCACTGGTTTCGGTGTACATCTGCGTGCAGAGGCTCGGTGTATACCGAAGAGCCGAGGACGGAGCTCTGAGGAACTCCACACGGATTCTTACTGACAAACAGGATCTTGGAATTTTGTCCCTGATGAGGAACAAAGTTTTATTTTTGGTTGTGACCAACACTGAAAGACTGGTGAGAGTTTGTTGTTTAGGTGGTGGGTTAAATAAAGGTTGAGTGGTTTTAAAGAACATGCTGGATTTATGATCACACAGTTACACAGATACAGTGTAACAACGTTCAGCTCGTCGGCACCGCAAAGGTGGACTGATAGCGACGCTCGCTCTGCCGTTTCAGGCGTCACAGCTGGAAACCAGAAGGACAGCGAGATAAAAATCTTGCTGAACATTAACTTCACCTTTTAATTATTGTCATGTTGCTGTGAGGAGCTTCTGTTCTGAGGAATTGGAAAATCTGTCTGTGCTGCTCTTACACACAGTAAATGTGCAGATGTTCTTCAGCAGATAGAAAAATCATACAGCTCAAACATCTGGACTGCAATAATTCATTTTAAATAAGTTCAGTCAGGTTTTTGGTTATCATTATAATTATTTGTCAGATCTCAGCTGCTCTGACCCTGATTCTGCCCACCCAATCACAGCAGAGCTCCCTTCATCATGACCTTTACTGTGAGGTAAACCTACACCTGAGGTGGAGCTTTGAGGGGTTTTGGACTGAAATAGTTCCCTTTTGATTGGGCTGAACCTTCAAATGTGTGTATGAGTGGGATTTGTGTGTTTATGATGAGGTAAAAACATCTTCAGTGTTTCTGTCTCTGAGCACATTTCCAAACGTGAACTCTGGGAAAACGCCAGGATCGGTCGGGAAGCTGTCGCGAGTCATCCTGTCACATGATTCAGGTGAGGGCTGGAGAGCTGTGACTTCAGGACTTTTACCTGCTCTATATTTGTACCACATTTATGTCAGGATTACTCAAACTTCACACTTAGGCTGGTTTTTGAGCAGGAAAAGTCCTAAATGACACAAACGTTAGTCTGCAGGTAATTAAAGAGTCTGTTCGATTAAACCACCAGTCTGTGCGTTTTTCTGTCACTTACAGCCATTTAATGAACAATAATCAGGTGGTCCTGATGATTTTCCTGTCTAAGTGCCTGTTTACAGGAGATTTCCTGAACATTAAATATAACTCAAACAGGTGGTGGACACCGGGTTGTCAGGTCCTTACCTTCTCCTGTTTATTATCTTAAAATGCATCTCATGAGGGCAGAAAGCTGCCGAGCTGCAGCATGCGGGTGAACAGAGATCTGAGTAATCCCGCCACAGCTTCACCTGCAGACACCTCACCACCTTTACTTTCTCTGCATGGATCTTACTAACCAAAGTGTCCGTTTCAGTCATCTCAGGTGGAGCTGAACTAAACACCGAGTGTGGAAATTCTGCTGTACAGGAAAAGGGTGGAGCTTCATTTATATGTTGTTAAGTGCACCCTTTCCTTTACAGGATCTCGCCGTTTAGTTCAGCTCGAGCTGAGACGATTTAAAAATAAAGTCTTTGGTCAACAGCATCGACGTACAGGAAGGAAACTCCCGATTCTACAGGTGAACCTGTCACTCAGGATCTCGCACCCGGTTTGCTTTCAGTAACGCGTGACGACGGCGGCTTCCTCATGGCCGGCACCCGTCAGGGACCGGCGGTTCTCCTGAGATCAACTGCACAGTGAAAACCACCGACCGGTCCCGCCCTGAACGCCCCCCCTGCAGGCCCACCGCCCCCTGTTTGTTTCTCCAACTGTTTTGTCACTGCGATTACATTTAAAGTTGAAGGAATCTCCTGTAAAAATACGTTTAAAGTTTAGTACCTGCCAGTTTTTCTTGCCCTGTTGCCATTACCCCCCCGCCGCAGCAGTGATGCATCAGCCGATCACGCAGTGAACAATAAAGATGATTGATCAGAAACCCTGGAGACCGATTCAGAGCTGGAAACAAACGGATCACGGAGGTTTGTCCACGGTTTGCAGACTGAGCCAGCTGTGTTGTTTCACAGACATCAACCTGCCGCCAACACCTGGTTACCTGCTGAAAGGCAGCAGCATGCTGTTAAACTACTTCCTGCTCTGCTGGCAGGAAACATCTGGAGTCACAGAGTGTGTGAGGACAAGTTCAAAGGTCACGACTGCAGCCAGGGCACCAGCCATCTCTGAGCTAAACCTCCGCCCTCTGATGACTTCTGTCAGCATGCAGACCCTGCGCTCTCATACAGGAAGCCAACAGTGGCTTTAATGTGAGAAGTGTGTGAGTGTGAGTGTGTGTGTGTGTGTGTGTGTGTGTGCGCGTGCGTGGCGTGAGGAAGGGGAGGAGGCAGCAGAGGAGGAGGAGAAGCCGGGCGGGCTGCAGCTGTCCTCGGCCCCTGGCAGCGCCTCTCCTGCCCGCCTGCAGCAGCCTGAGCTCGGGCAGATTCTCCCTCCATCACCCGGCGCCTCCATACTCACCAGGTTCTCTATGGCCGCCTGCTCCAGAAACTTCTGCGCCGCTTCCAGCTCATTCCGGTCTGCGGAGAGAGGGGAGAGGAGGGGGCTAGTTAGCAGGCGGGCTAACACACGGTGGATGAACCGGTTCAGCGGCTGTTTAGACACAACACACGGCCTCAGCGTTAATGCCCCGCACTAATGACTCCCATCAGAGTTAGAAAGTTTGACCGCCGCCCCGGCGGTAGCGCCCGGTGTGGCTGAGAAACACGCCGGCCCCGCAGCATGCGGCAGCAGGCTGCTAGCATGCTAACGTTAGCCGACACGTTTCCAGAGACAGCGCATAAAGTTTTATGTGCAAACAGCGAAGCCGCTAAAACTGCGCCAACTCCGCTTAAAGCAGCGGGGCGCGGGTCATGTCACACCCAGAGGGGCTCCTCTCTGTCCGCGACGGCTCTAAAGTGGCGTTAGCCGGGAGAGAGTTTGAATGGTCTGAGCTAAAGGGCTAGCTGACGGCTAACCCAGGCATGGGCAGGGTCGCGGCTCATGATCGGGGACATGCAGCCGGTACGTCGACCTCCGTGGGACCCAGTCCACATGATTGTGACATGACAGCGTGTTCTGATTTCCTCCAAACGGGCTGACGGCTTATCTAAGCCGGCAAAGTGTGACAGAACGCCCGACAGAGTGCTAAGTCACCAGCGGCGTCAGGCCGTAAGGCTAGCGAGGTTAGCACCGCGAGCTAGCATGCTATCGAGGCATTTCCCTCCTCCCTCCTTCCAACTTTCTCCGGTGCTTCGGGGCAGCCCGCCGCCGCGCAAACACCGCACCTGCCAGCCCGGGTCGCGGCCTGTTGTCCGGGCCGCCGTGTGTGCACGCCGTGCGGCGCCGGGACTCACCTGGAGAGACGGTTTTTTCGAGAATAGTGATGAGCTCCATTCCTCCCCCGGCTGCCTCTCTTCACTCCGACACTTTCGGTTGCCGCGCAGCGCCCACAGCGGATTATATTTCTTCCACGGAGCTCGGTCGTTGCCAGCCACAGGGCGGGTTCGGTCGGTGATATGCGTGGCGGAGTCTCCCCGGGGCTCGCTCGGTGTATTTTCACTCGGATGGTGCGGGAAATGTTAACAGCCGTGGCGCAGAGTAACGTCTCGTAGCTTCACCGCCGCCCGTTCGCATCCTGTGTTGTCGGGAGGGAAAGGGCCGCGCGCTTCTCTCCCGCGGAGGGATATCACGCAGTGACGCTGAAAACGTGCTGCCTTCAGGCATCGCCGGACATTTTATCAACCTGCTACTGTATCGTGTTATGTTATATTATTGTATACTGTCCTGTGGTGTAAAATATGTCCCGTCGCTTCATCTGTCCAGTGCATGCAGTACATTGTAATGAACGACAATTAAAATATTGATATTCTGTTTAATTTTTTTGTTTTGTTGTTGTATTTAAAAAAAGTGTCCAAAAGGTTCAAAATCTGGCTTCTTTTATTTTTAATTGGTTAAATTCTAAATCTGTGTTGCTGCTGTTTGAATCACACAGAAAGCTGTGGAACGTTTTCTTTAAAACACAATCAAACCTCAATTGAACCAAAGGTGAGAAACGAGCAGTGTGGAGGAAACAAACTACGCTGAGTGTAGTAACTGGAATGTGGCAGAACCTTCCTCAGCAGAAAGTTTTGTTTATCTGAACTGAATAAATGGGGGAAAAAAAAACTTTTTAATCATTTTTAATTTAATTTCCAAACAGAAACTTTAGGAGAGTTCACCCTTCAGACGCTCTACATTACCAGCTACACCCGAACGCAGCAGGACACTCCTCTGCGCGGCCCCGCTGCCTCCTCTTTTGCTCTCGCTCTCGCATGCGCACACGTGCACGGCCATTGGTTATTGATTGACTGATTGATTTGAAACACTATGAGGTGCGATTTCTTGTTTTTATTGAACTCTACACACAAACAGTTAAAGGAGTCGATACGCAGTAGTAAAAAGTAACTAAGTACTTTTACTCTGTAACTTAACTCACTTTTTTATGAATTATGAATGAACTGAACTAAACAGAGTGCAAACAGTACAAACGAGCCAAAAGTGAAACAGAACGAGAGACACGAGGACCAGAAATCAAACTGGATCACACTGAAAGAAAGAACATTTAAAACAGTTCTAACCAGCTGGAAAGTGAATATTTGGTGTGAAAACCTTTCTTCTCCAGCACAGCCTGAACTCTCAGGCAGCTTCCTGTCATGTCTTTAAGGAGTCTTCAGGAATAGTTCTCCAGGCTTCTTGAAGGACGTTCAAAGCTCTTCTTTGGATGTTTCTGCCTGCTGTTCTGTTCTGTCAGATGGTCTCACGCTGCTTCAGTAATGCTGAGGTTCAGGCTCCAGCACCACTGACTGAACTGCAGCTCCAAACATGACAGAGCCTCCACCATGTTTTACAGATTCAATTCTCAATTCAGTTGTATTTATATAGCGTCAAATCACAACAACAGTCGCCTCATGGCGCTTTATGTGTTAGGGTAAAGACCCTAACACATAAAGATGGCCGCTGGACACTCACTGTTGGACCTCCTCTGTACAAACTGATGATGATTGGAACCAAAAATGTCACATTTGGTTTCATCACTCCATCAGACCTGTTTCCACTGATTTTCAGTCCGGTTCTTGTGTAATCTGGCATACCTCAGCCTTTCCCTTCTTTAAAAGTGGCTTGTTGACAGACACCCTTCCACTTCAGGCTTCAGTGAACATTATATGGATCAGCTGAAGGTCCAGATGCATCTCTCAGGTGCTGTGTCAGGTCTTTTTTTCCCATTTTGTCCAGTTTCTTCAAATATTTTAAGGACACACTGCACACTATGCTGAGATATGCCAGGTTTTCAGCTAATAGCTCTTTGGGAATCACCTTGTTGGTGCAAAAATTCTTTTTTATGCCTGTCAGAC
>VVAS01067434.1:0-11004 GCA_015103295.1 Ptychochromis oligacanthus
AAATACCTGCTCTTGCTGGCCCTTCAGAATTGCCCCTGCTGTGGAAAAGCAGTGTGCTTTCATAGCCTTAACACTGTTGAATGTATACTTTCCTTTTCTCTGTTTTCTCCATCTAGTGTATGTCTGGCTGACTTGTGAAGTAAATTAGAAAAATTTCTAGGAACCACTTTTTTTTACACTTTACTTTTGCAGGAATGCAGGAGTCCTGTAAAGTGGTAGACTACATCAAAAATCATAAGTGTTTCTATTCCATTATGTTTTCACAGTCTCTCCTGGCAGACATTCATAGTGTTGCACTTGGATACACAGAGAAAGGGCAGAAATAGTTGTCAAAGTTCCATTCCTGTTTCTTTTCCAGCCTCTGCACAGCTGGATAATCACAGCATGAAATGGGTATGAATGTCAATTTTCTTCAATTTGATCTGTCTTGGTTTCATTTTTCTTTGCTTTTTTTCAGTTGCAGGGAGTATTGGTACAAGTTGTTAACCTACAACAATGTCAGTCTTTACAAATAACTAATAATGCACAAAAAATTAAAAAAAAAAAAAATTATGTAGCAAGGGCTGGTATTTCTTTACTTTTACGTACATATATATATCATTATTATTATTACTTAAATCAGGACCTCTACAAGATTAAGAAAAAGAAGATTATTTCCATCTGCAGTAATATTTGGTGGTTTGGAGTTATGTTACCTCCCTGCCCTTGTGCATACATACCGTGGGAAGCCTAAAGTATAAAACAGAGATGGCATTACTGACAACAAACCTGACACTGATTGAGTCGGATACAGCATAAACAGATGGAACTGGGGTTGAGGTGGGTTGCAAAGCAGCTTGGAGATGTAGCAGCAAGTGTAGACAGGCTAAAGTAATGAAAGTGCCCGTATATGAGATTTGCAAACTGAATGCATAGAAGAGCATCAGCTGAAATGTTTAGCAAATGTTACTCAAACAGAAATATTTGTTAGGCAATATTTTCAGTTGGAGATTAATGCACAGTATGTCTCTTGAGTGTATTTACAGCAGTAGGAATTACATCTCTAAAGCACAGAGGGATAAAATATGTCAGGCTTTTGCTATAAAACAATTTATCATTGGGTTTGGTCTTTTCATGGGTTTCATTAACAATAATAAAAATGTGGAGTATCACCAGTCTCATCCATCAACAAGCTGACCTTCCAACCATCCTCCCAGTAACAAGCAATTTAAAGTATCAGCGTTTTCTTCCCATTATTCTTGCAGCGCTTTGGTATGCTCCACTTATAAATTGTTCAGCTGCTTTAAAAATTTGTCCAAAAAGAACTCTTCCAATAGAACTTGTCTACAATTACTTTAAACATTTACTTTGCGTGATTTGGATGTGACCACTGAAACATCTAAATATGGAAGAGCAGAATAAACTTGAGCTTTTTAGGTACACACACTCAAACACACATGAAGGTTTTACGTTCTGAGGAGGTTAATTTCCTAGACAGTTATTGTCCTGTGGTTTACCCTGAGCTTCAGCAGGCAGACTTCAGTGTTTGCCTCTGTGTATGTGTGTTTAGGTGGAGGAAGAAAGAAAGTGTAAGGAAGACAGGAGGTGGGGGTTGACAGCTCCATCTCCCATCTCTTTTTCTGTCGCTGGAATGCAGCTGGAATCTAAGCTCAACTCCCTGGTTGGCTCCGCCCACACTCCCACTACCTTTTATCATGCTACACACACACGTGCAGGGTTTGCACTGGTTATTCCTTTTGTTGGGTTAGTTTAACCATAAAATAAGTGCGTAAATATTCCAATTTGTCCTGCTGATGTCCAGCTCAAAGCACACTCCTTTCATTTTGAGTGTGCAAACTGTAGAGAGAGCACTTGTCCAACAGAAAGACATTCAAAAGGCTGACCTTGACTGTAAAGTAAAGTGGTGGACATATTTTAATAATTTATGTAAAAGCTCAGGGAAGGCATGATATATGACATTTTGACCATATTTATTAGAAAAAAAAACCTTTGTGTTTCCTTTATATTTATTTCTATTGCACACAGGCCTATAAAAAATGCCAATAAAACTGCCTCTTTAAGTCTTTAATAAAAGGATGAGAATGTTTGCAACATGCATACTTGAGGCATAGACTATAGTAGAGACACACACACACACACACACCTGTGTCGGATATAGCTATAGTGTACAGCAGAGATGGACCTAGCCACCATGAGGTAACCTACTGTTTTGTGGACTCGCTTTTTGAAGCCTCAGCTTCAGCTTTATGGCTGTTGCCATCTTGGGGTGTTGGACCCTGGAGCCAAAAATGACCATATTTAAACTATAGCTTTTTCTATGCGTTTTGGCCTTTTGTCAACACACAAACAGCATTTTGGATCTCTGAAAACTGAGCTTTTGAAAAACTCCAGGTTTTCAGAAACTCCGTTTTTGCGTTAACATGTGGACAAGAACAACAGAGATTTTGTCTCGCAACATCAAAGGTGTGCGCCTATATCTCCTTTTTTGACGTCACACTGTGCACCGTGTTATTGTTTGCGGGCTTTTGATTGGCCAACATTTCCTCGCGGCTAGGCTTATATCGCCACCTGTTGCTTTGACACGCTCTTGACAGCTCTTGAGAGCTCTTGAGATGGTTTTTTGCTTTGTCATGTGGATGGAGATATTTCTCAAAACAAAATCCCTGTGTTAAAGAATACGTGTGGACGTAGCAGAAGTGCCAACTCATCAGCTAATGCTAGCAAGGTGCAATTAAAGATTGTATCGATGCATGCTACAGACACTGCTTGCTACCTTGTACCAAGCAGTGTCAGATGTAACATGTTCCCAAGTACTGTAATCATATTAAATTTTTTATTAATGCAGTAATGTAACACGTTACTGTCCTAAGTTCAGTAATCACATTACAGTTACAATTATGTCGTTACCTGCGTTGCAAAGGTTTTTCAGTTATCTGCATGACGAGTGGATAGAAAGAAAAAAAACATCAAACATGCCTTTTTCTTCCTGCGCACTTGGGCTACAATCACCTGATCTCAGTTTGTGTGCAAGGAGGAGGAAAACGGTGGAGCAGCCTACAACGGGGAGATATGGACATTTATTTTTATTGCATGAAAGGACAGGGACACGATGGGAAAGTGCAAACTGCACCCAGGCAATCACTTTGAAGTCTCTCTGGACTGGTTTTCAACTTTGCTTTGTGTTGTTGGTTTGTGTTCATATGTAAAGACCAAAAGACTTTTAAGCTAGTCCAACCCCCACACAGTTGTCATGAACAGAAAAATTAGTTATAGAGACCAAAACCCCTTTTTGTACCAGGCTGTGAACATCTTTATTTGTGCTGTAACTTTGAGCATTTTAACATGGGAGTCTGTGGGGATTTGCTCACTTTTGGAGACACCTCAAGTGGCCATTCAAGGAACTGCAGCTTTTGTTTTGTTTGTCTGTTTTTAATTTTAAAACCCAGAGGTTGCTGCTCTGTATGACTTAAATCTGTTCACGTTAAATTATAAGAGTGAATAATGTGACCTGCCACCTGATGACATCTAGTTTTTGGTTTGTTTGTTTTTTCTCTTGTTTGATTGGAGCCATTCTTGATAATCAGATGCAGTCAACAAGGTTTTAATGTCTACTTGCAAGCATTACTGCACTGAAGATGAAGAATACATTTTATATGTGGGTTTGTTACTGAACAAATTGCAGTTTCATTTGAAAATAAAGTACCCTTTGCTGCTTTTCATCAATAAGTATAAATATATGGTGTGCGAAATATGATATGCAAATTACAAATACTTAAAAAACAGGCTGTGGCAAAGAGAACCAGGTCATTATAAATCACTCCTAATTATTCAGTTTGGAGCTCAACAATGATCCTTTATTTTCAAGATATTTGAGGCCCTCCTTACATTATCCAGTTATATACTATTATGGTGTGTAAGTAAAAACGGTAGTCATCTTCAGATGATTTAGTTTGTTTTGTATTAAAAAAAAAAGAGCACATAAGTCGCTTTCCACAGTTTTTAATGAGGTACAAGGATATGTTATAAGTAACATTTGGCATAGAAGTCATAATGTTATAATATGCACTGTAAGAATCCATCTCACTCATTCCTGTGCATAACATTATGTTAGATATGAAGGATGTTTAAGGCAAATGACATTTTTCACTTCACATCTTTATTTCTGCTTTTAATTGTATTTATAATTTCAGTCCATCTTCCTCTTGTCTGATTTTTCCATTGCCAAGAAGCTGCACTGGCTGCGTCAGAGCCTTTGAACATATAAACTATCTCTTAATGCTTACGTTAAAGAAAGATGCTTTCTTTGTTCTCACTCCTACAGCCAGGGTCAGCGGCAGTGTTTACATCATTGAGTTGTTGCTGTGGCAACAGACAGAACAGTCAGAAAGGGGAGAGTCTGCAGAGTTAGTTTGAAATCCTTGAAAAAATAAAATGGAAGCAAAAGCAAAAGAGGAACAGAATCTGCACAGTAATTAGCTCTGTGTGGCATATTTCTTCTAAGATGCTTTCATATCCTCTTTAAGTGCCATGCAACACGGTCCATTAGCAAATGCTGATGTCCAGATGTTATAACAAATGCTTTCAAAACAAAAAATGTGAAATGTGTCTTTGATGATTTATGCATCATCATTCCAAAACTATGACTGTATATAAAAGATGGATATCACCTACTGGGTTGTGAACTGCTGTTTTCCGTCGAGCTTTACCATTTAAGTTGTTGCTATCTTGGTTTTTTGGAACCAGAAATCACCTTGTAGGGACGATATGGTGGAGTGAAGTTGTTTTGGGGAGCAAGGACTTTATGGGTGCCTCACACAGACACAGATTCCTGCAAATTAGCACTAGTGGAATAGTACTGGAATTACCAAAAAAACTGAAGCACGGTCTTCTTCTACAGACACTAAGTTCAATTAATCACACAACAAGCCAGATTATGTGTCACATAATTGCATTAAAAATTCTCCAGAAGGTGCCAACTCCACTAACACGTTTGAGAGGCCCAGTTCAGTGAAATTAGCCGAGCTGATGTCAAGCAGACAGCTAGCAGCTACGGCAGCTTATGTTAGCGCCTGCCTATCTTTCAGTCAAAGCAACATGTGGCTGAGTTATATAAAACTTTGGAAGCCAGCCTCAAGTAGAACTGCAGTTCAGCTTTGGCTTCATTTTCAGTCCCTAAGATTGAAGCTTGTTCTAATAATAATTCTAGTGAGTTGCAGTAAAGGAGCTCATATTGTCTATTTCCATGGGAATGCATCTGTGAATTAAGTTAATACAACTTTTAAAAAGTATTCCAAAAAAAAAACAAAAAAACGCTAACACAAAGACAGACATCAGCCTAAAAAAGTCTGCATTCGCTGGAAACATAGGCTAGGCTCACACGTACACAGGCATTTTTTAAATCTGGGAATTTTCAGAGTTCGTTTTGAAAAATTTCTCTGCTCACATAAAAACGCAAAAAACAATCTCAATCGCTGTGGAGCGTGCCAAAACAACAGGTGGCGATATAACCCTAACAGTAAAGAAATGTTGGCCAATCAAAAGCCAGCACACAATAACACAGCACACAGTGTGACGTCAAAAATGGAAATAAAGGCGCACACATTTGACTTTGCGAGACAAAATCTCGGTTTTCCTCATCCACATGTAAACGCAGAAACCTGAGTTTCTAAAGAATCTTCACCCTGGCAGGAGGTTTTCAAAAGGTCTGTTTTCAGTGATCCAAAATGACATTTACATGTAGATGTAGCCATAGGCTGTATATAAAAGATAGACATGCGGGTTTGAAATATGAAGCTAATGCGGACGTGCCTTAAACCTGCATTCTATCTGATGGCCAGCAGAGGCAACATGTGGTTGCCTAAAGATGTCCAGTTGTGTCAAAGTCTATAGGAAAACGGCTCAAAGGTTCCTTGCTCTATGACCTCATGTGAGATTACTATTTTCATGCTTTCATATTAACTAATGAATATGCAGGATCCCTGATTTTTTCAGTCAGATCTGCTTCTTGCTATTGATGCCCAGTTTTAAAAGATGGAGACATCAACAAAGCTCAGCTTGAGGCTTCATAACAAGACTTTTCTTACCAGTGAGTGACATCACGGTGGTTATGCCCATCTTTTTTATACAGCCTATGGTTGGAACCACACAGTCCAGCCTCCTTTGGCCCAATATAAAATCGCAATTCTGTAAACACAGTCTATGAAGCAAATCTAAACATTCAGCTATTGTATAGCCAGCATGCCTTGCATTTTGGCTTTACAAAAGCTGCCTGTCCACAGGTTTAACAGAAATCAAAATGGAAAGATTTAATAACTTCATAAAGCCAAAAGCCATACAGAGAACCTTTAAAAACACACAGTGAAGCACACACTGCACATCTGCACACACACTGTATGACTGCAGTAAGTCATTTCAGAGCCTATTAAATCTCCATTAACACGCAGCCTCCCTGCTAGCCTGAGCTAATCCGACACAGGTGTGTGTGTGTTTGTGGGTTTTTTTTCACCTCATCCTTCCACTGCCCCCTCTTTTCTCTTGCCCCATCTCTTTTTTTCCCCTTTACCTTCTCTCCATCTTTCACTCTCTAGACATTTCTCTGTTTCATGTCGGTGCTCTAGCAAAAATCCCCTTTTCCCATGTTCTCACTTAAAGCTGGCAGCTCCGCAACAGCCAAACCTCCTCCAATTAGGTCAAATTAAGGCAAATTGCAGCTCTCAGTGGGGAAACCAGACTGACACACCTCGCTGTTAGTCTTATTAAGCTCAGTCATCTCATCTATGTGGCTGTAGATTTTACCTGTTTGAAATGATTTGTCTCCCTTTGTTGTCAGGCCTCCAATGATTCTTTTAAAAGTGTTACCCGCATGCTAATCAGCACCTGGTACAGTCCCTCCATGAGCTTTTTTTCAGCCTTTAATCTTCACTTTAAGTGCTTTACAGTGAGAGACTAAAAACAAATAAAATGTGAAACTAAAAGACAAAGCATCTGCGTTCTATTCAGCCGAGGAGCTGAATAATGAGGCTGAAAGATGATACACAGTGACAACAGGGTAGTAAAATAGAGAGCTGAACTGAAGATAGGTACAGGATAGAAGATGAAAATGAAGATGAATGACACCTTTATCTTTACAGTGACAGTCGTCTGCTTCTTCTTCTGTTTTTTAGATAAACATTTGCATTTGCTGCTGCTGGAAAAGTAAAATGCAGCAGTTCCTATGCCAGTTGAGGTTTTCCAGGAAAGACAAAGCAGCAACCTGCGGGGATGAAAAATGAAGCCAATGTGGAACTGGCCAAAAACCGCAGTTCCTGGAGTGGCCACTTGAGGCTGGTCCAAATGTGAGTCATGTTAGACTCCCATGTTAAAATCCCCAACTTAACAGGATTAAAAAGCATGTTTAAAGCCTGAAACAAATAACAAATTTGGTCTATATTGATATTTTTGATCATTATAAGAACTGTAGAGTAACTGAATTAAAAAAAAAACCCAAAAACTAAACTAAACAAAACTCATCCATTTGGATACTATTAAGATTTAAAGTTGCCACTTTGATTAACAGGTATGTCAACATGGACCACGGCTGTCTGCTAGGCCTCAAGTTGCTGAACCTGGCCTCTCCAACACATTTTTGCTGTTGCTGCCTTTTTGAGCAAATTAATGGGATTATCAGACACATGTTATGGCTTGTGTGGCATAGACTGACAGAAAAGTTTTGATGAATGAGTGTTTGTGCATTGCACCAATATAGTTAATGAATGCAGCACGCTAACTATGTTAGCTAGCTTAGCTGATAACCAAGCACTCCACTTTCTTGTCCAAATATGGTCACTTCTTGCTCTAAAAACCCAACATGGCAGTGGCCAAAACACTATCAATAGGGCTTAAAAATGAGTCAAGAATCTAGTTGGTGATGCCTTGTGGCTATGTCCATCTTTGTTATACAGTCTTTGGAAAAGACCTATTAGCAATCACCCATACAGAGCAGCTAAAGGACCATTTATTTACTAGGAAAAAACAGCAGGGTTTAAGTTCATTTTACTAAAATCCAAAAATCCTCCTATGTTTTTTTTTTGTTTTTTGTTTTTTAAAGAAAACATGTTTTTTACTATTCCAGGTCCACAAAGTGGGCCAACAATTTTTGAATCTTCTAGAACTGCTGGATCTCAAAAACTAATAACCCATACACGCACAGACACACACTCCTCCTCTCAAATACACACACAAAAATGTTCTGGGAAGGTGCACTGCAGGAGAGAATATGATCTCTGCTTGGAAGTGACGCTGTTCCCTGCTAAAGCAGTACAAACACACATTGTTGTGTTTGTGTGTGTGTGGATATGTGTGCGTTGGTGACAGTACAAACAACTCCATTCCGCTGGAGTTGCCTTATGAGAATACTAAGCTAGTGCGTAATAATACCAACACATGCCCACATTTACCAGAAGATTTTATTGCTTAAATGGCTTTAACAGTAGGGGGGTGTTATTGTATCAGTGCTCTGCAGCCCACAACTGATCGGGAAAGGATTATCTATATAAATAAGGTTTAAATGTTTGAGGGCAGTAAAACATTCCCATGGAGTTAACACTTTTCAGAAACTGGGATCAAATTGTTGGGTTTTTCCTCCTTGTCCAATAGATTATTAAAGGTTTTATTTGGCCCCAGTGCTGTGAAATATACTCTGCCTGCAGCTGGTATCAGCCATTGCAATGTATTTAAAAGATACTTATGCCACAGAGAGGCTGAGGAGACAGATGTGTGCAGCTGTGACTGGCCACAATGCAGCCCACCCACATTTTTACTGTGATTCATCATTTGTGCGTGCATGTTTGTGTGCGCGACAGTCAGGAGGCAGCTCAGTGTTCCCCAAGTTTGTCCAGAAGCTGAACAATTTATTAGAAGCTCACTGGCGCCTTCTGCTGGCTAAACAACTTTCTACATTGACTGTATATGTGGCAGCATTTTACTGAAATAAAATATCACCATTGTACCACACAGAAACACCGATTAAGGGGTTAAATATATTTTCTTAAAATTGGGTTGGTTGGTTAAAAAGTTATTTTTCCCGCCCTTGTTAGTTTGATTGAGTTCATCTGTTCTTTTTCTCTTTTGTGTCTCTGTTTCGATTTCATTAGTCTTTGTCAGGCTGTCGTCATTGCATCTCCTTCCTGTTTTTTGAATCTCCATTATTTTCTATAATGCTTTTTGATTTCCTTGAAACACTCAAAAGCACCCTTTATTAAGTCCTATTAAGTTCCTTGCTTTTACACCCCCCTACTTGTCCCTGTTGTTTACATGTTGGGTCCTCTTTCCTAACAAATCATGACAGGAAATTTCTTGTTTTAAAGCTCAAGCTCTAGCTAAGTCTTTTTTAACTGGCTGAATTTATTAATATTTATTTTACTAATGAGTAATTAGAGACTCAAGGGACTCTCATTAACTGGATGTGGGAATGTGTTGATATAAAGCTATAGCATGGAAGAGTATAAATGTACTGGTTCAGTGTTGGTAGTGTGCAGCTGCTATGCAGAGCTTTGCTGACTCAGATTCTTTACACCCTTCTTTCTCTTTGAGAACACTGCTGTGGTCGGTCCCTTTCCTATATGCTACAGTCACCGTGGGGAAAACAGCTGCTTGAGACCACGGCATGAACAAAATTATTGTGACCGTGTGCAGTGATCTCGTTGCCTTTGAAATGGTTGTCGAAGAAGGGGACCAAGTCCGCGACCTTTCACAGTCAGTTGCTGTCTTCAAAACAACTTTGGTGTGATAAGATGGCAAAAATAGTCTTCTATCGGCTTGCAACTGAATGGGGTCAAGTTGGCAACTGCACGCAATCTGTTTTTAATAATACAGTGACTAACTGATAAATTGGTGAAAATCGCAAATCTGTTGCCATCTACATGCATGGAAATTCACATTAAACATTCAGATTAACTACTTACATTGAGAGTCCAGCCAGACCTTACAACCTCATAGATTTGAAACAGAAATTCCTTCACAAATAGTCACAGAGTTGCTGCAGAATGGTGATTTAACTGCAAAATGACACAGGTGCTCGGTTGGCAACCAGTTGAGTCGTATCCCCTATTACAAAGCCACACATCGCAAACGAGTTGCAGTCATCAGTACAGACTGACTCAGACTGATTGCAACATGTTGGCAATCTGCCTGTGTTTATGAATTAGACGGTTATTTGCAAACCTTCACCAATCCGTCTGAGAGTGATTGCAGTCAGTCCAAGTCGGACTGCAATTGTTTGGAGACTGGTTGCCTCCCACCAGGCGGCCTGTGCAATCACCTTGCTATCAGAAGTGGTCACCCAGAGGTTGAGGGTGTTGCACTCTCAACCTCTGGGTGACCTTTTGGTCACTGCAACTACTTGCAATTGATTGCCAAATGGGAAAAAATTCCATTGAACCACTGATTGTTCACAATGAGGTTGCCATCCTATTTTTACTCTGATGTGACTGAGCCATTACACGATGATTTTTTGTCTGTGCTCAGCCTATCCTTTTCTTGGTTTTTTTGTGAAATACTAAACAAAGAGAAAGCTTGACTTTCAGTAGGTAACAAAAACAAAGATGAACAGGCTTGTGGGACTGTACATTTCTACCTGTACTTGCTCCTACAGTAATATCGCTATCACCACAACACTATGGACTGTTTTTCACTTACTCTGCTGTCAGCTTTGTGGTAATATTTAAACAGGTTACTACAAGAATCAGATTCTGTATGTCTTCCTTTTTAGGACAGGGATTTGTGCGGATATATGGGATTATGAAAAGTTTAGTGTTATACTAATAACTATACAATTACACAGGCCGTGTAGTGAAGTAACAAAAAAGTAATGTGGCGGAGTAGTGTAAATAAACGTTTACATTTTATTACTTAAAAAAATCATAATAAAGAGGAATGTGCAATAAATTACAACCCAAATACTGGACTGATTTGCAAAATGTGATTTGCTTTTTTTTTTTTTTTTTTTTTTTTTTTTTTAAAATTCTT
>VVAS01067445.1:6194-18560 GCA_015103295.1 Ptychochromis oligacanthus
GATGAGTATCAGCCTGGGATAGGAGAAGATGATGAAGAAGAAGAAGGGGAAGAAGGAGAGGAAAAATCAAAAAGACATTACACAGAAAAGGCAGTCAACGCATGACAATATTACATCAGTGATGACGTAAAAGCCAAAAGAGACACAATCTGCAACAGGTCTGAGGTCTGGTTGCTTTTTTTCAAGTTTTAAGATGATGTGTGAGAGTTACTGCAGAAACTTCTTATTGCACACAGGCATAGCATAGAGAGAGAAAACATTAACTTCTATATGAAACATTTATGTTGTTGATCAGCACTGGCATCTCTCGAGAAACAACAGCAGCTTTTTGCCGGCCCCGATACTATTGTCTTTTTCCAGGCTCCCTACTTGCCAGATTTGGCTTCCTGCAACTTCTTTCTCTTCCTCAAAATGACTTCAAAGTTTATGGGTGTTTTCATGATTTCGTTTAACTGTGATCTTCTCATTTGTCAGGGCCGTTTGCCTGGGGATTCTCTCGATTATGAAATCCAGCTTCCTCTCTGACTATGCTGCGGCTCATAGCAGAAACTCGTTAGTTTTGCCAAAAAATAAATACTGCGAAAGTAAACTTATAAAAGAGTGCCGGTGACCTGTTTGTTTAAAAGTGCTGCCCACAAGGCTTGTGACACAGTGAAGGACATCCCAGCTTGTGTTCCAGATGGTGTTTGATGCAATTACAGAACAAGACTTTCAGAGACCATTCCAAGCATAGCAAGAGCGCTGAGAGCACTTTATTGCTGCAAAAGAGGACTACCAGCCACAAATCTGTTGGAGTTTTTGCTTTTTATAAACTCATTCGTAGTTCTTTTTTTACATATTGTTTATTTAATGGTCCAGGACTGGGAAGCTCTTACTGTGATCAAAAGATGTTTTCCCCCTTGGGACAACAGTGTGATCTCGAATTGTCGATATGATGAATGTGTCCCCGAGATTTTTGTCACATATGAGTGTGGTAATTGGGGGCAAGGCTAGTCCATGAAGATAGACCTGGTTTATAGATTGTACAGATTTTATTACCATGTCAGTAACAAAGCAGTTTCAGGTACTGGGTGTTTTTGAACACAACTAAAAAATATTTTAAATTAATTTTGATTTTGCAACAACTTGTGAAAATAACTGAAGACAAAATATGCTTTGTCGAAATGTGTGACTCATAATGTCTGTACCTTTAGCTCATCCTTTGACTTGATCTTCAAAGAAAGCAGCAGAAAGTCTTGCAGATAACGGTGGCCATAATCCAAACGGTCCCCCTCTGAGAGGTTCTGGAAGTGACTGCCCAGCCTGCTGTTGTTGAAGGTGCTCACAAACTGGAGAATCCTCTCTGTGCCACCCTCTTTTGTTACTGAAGTTAAAAGAGACAGACAGACATCCATTTCAACCTGCTGTATATATACTTCACTTCTTTGATTTGTTCATGAGTTCACACATTTAGTCACTAACCTGGCATAAATTCAGATTCTTCCCACAGGCTCTCAAGGTACATGTTGATGAGCCAGCTGAACGGGGCCGAGCAGGGCTGTTCTTCACCATCCAACATGAAGTAGTGCTGCACAAGCACCTCCTGGTCTGACTCACTGGAAAATATTATAATTAAAGAAAAAATTATGCTTTTTGTTGATAAAATTTGTTCTTTTTATTATATAGATGAACCAAAACAGTATCACCGCTGACAGGTAACGTGACTAACATTGAATATCCCTAACAAATATGTGTGTCAAGGTCTGGGATATATTAGAAGATAAGAAAATGTGTTAGATGTAAGAGAACTGGGCAGGTCTAAGGACCTGAGCAACTTAGACAAGGACCAAATTTCTCAGAAACTGCAAAGCTTTCTGGGTGCTTCCGGTCAGCAATGGTGTGAACCTACCAACAGCGGTCTAACAAACCTTTAAACAGTGGTACATGTGGTGGGAAAAGTGTGACTCCAAAGCACAGTTTACATTATGTTCTGGCCTCTGGGCTGTTTTGGCATCACACGAAGCACCAACGGCATATGTTAGGGATGTGGTGTTAATGTTTTGGGTCATCAGTATATACAGAAGAGGTAATGCACAATACCTTGTGTTTTGGAGAGGTGTTAGGTGTAAAACCTGTGAGTCTCCCAGGATGTCCAGCCACAGCTGTATCAGGCCTTGGCTAAGCCGGTCATCAGAGACCAGGTCCAGATTCGCATACCTGTCCATAACCTCCAACATGCTGGCCAAGATCGGTGTCACGGTGGACTGAAGACAGCGCCACAGGGTATGTCTTCCAGACACAGATAAGACAGACAAGTTTATTTTATATTTATAGCTAAAAATACCCCAGAAGCCCAGAACACCATCAAATTGTATCAAAACACTTCTAGGACAATCATTCAAATCCCTTATTATTACAACTAAAACTAGAAAGTGCTGGAGCAAATTCCACTGACAGACAAACTTATAAATTATTATAAATTATAAATTAATTATTACATTATCCATTCTTTTAGTTTTTTGATTAACTGATCAGTTGTTTTATGTTTAAAATGTGCAAAATCAATAAAAATGAGCACAAGAGAACATCTTCAAACGTTTTGTTTTGTTGTTTTTACTTGAAAAATTACAGAAACAATCAATTATCAAAGCCGGTCTTTTTTCAGTGATAGAAAAGTGTTTTTTAAGCATTTTTATATTTAAGGCTGGAGTACAATCTGCAGCACATCCCCTCCAAAAACTGATCAATTTTACAGATATTTAGTCCACTAACATTTACTGGAATTAGGTATTCATACTGCATAGTCAGGTATAAGGAAAAAGAATGACTTCTGACTGAGCTCATGATGACACACGGATTTTTGTGAAGTTTACTATCACATCAGGTGGAGCCCTTACCTCAGAGTTCCCCCCTCTTGCAGAGCGTGGCGTTTCTTGGCCTCTAAGCTCACCCACTCTTTAGGAGCGCCCATCATTTCTTCTTTCTGTGCCAACGCCTCGGCCAGTCTGCTCAACAACAACCTCTGAAAGTGAGCTTTAAACAGAGTGTAGTTTTATTAGAAGAAAAATGGAGAATCTAGGGGAGACTGAGTCAAAGCCTCTCACAATTCTGCAGATGCATTTGGACCATTTTGTGCTGTTGGGGACTGAAAGTGTACTGTAGTAACATATAAACTGAAATCTGCATTAGATATTTACCTCCTGTGTGCTTTTGAGCAGTTCCCAGAAGAGTCAGAAGGATGTGCATCCGCTCCATGCTTCTTGATGCCAGGCCGTCGGGGTCCCTCAGCAAACCCACCGCTTTTTGGATGCATGACCTCACTAAAGACAGACTGTGAAGGTGAGCTCTGTCGCCCTGTGCGCAAAGACAGTCATGTTGTCAATTTTTCAAGTATAAAGGTAAAAAAAACAAAACATTGATTTGTTACCATCTCATTACACAGTAACTCACACGTCTGTCTTCTTCAGAGGCCTTTCCTCCCCTCACTGTTTCTCTGTCTTCGTGGTTTTCTGTTGAAAATCAAGAATACTGTTTCTTTTATGAAAAAATGTGCAGCTTAAACTGCCCTTTGAAGCCAAAACTAGCTACATATTTGGTAATCAGTGAGTTAAGAACTGAATTTTACTTTTTAGAATTCCATCCTACCACATAAACTTTAACATTAAATAAATAAATTACGAATAAAGAATAGAAAAATAAAACAGCAGTCACTGTGGTTTGTTACAGCTATCTGGAGAGATAGCCTTAACTACAACTAATTTACTCACATCTAAAATATGTAACAATAACATCTTTTATTCTTTGTTATTCTGTGGGTCCTTTGGATTAAAACAGAGTGTTGTTTTTAGGTAATTCACAATGACGATTAATAAGCTCCAGGGAGCATGGAATTGAGTTTCTGTTTCTTATATGGGGTGGCTGTGGTCAAGGAGGTAGAGCGGGTCGTCTACTAATCAGAAGGTTGGTGGTTTGATCCCTGGCTGCTCCTGTCTGCATGCCAAAGTATCCTTGGACAGAATACTGAACCCTGAGTTGCCCCCGATGCGTCCATCGGAGTGTGAATGTGTGTGAATGTTGGATAGAAAGCACTTAGGCATAGAAAAAAGTGCTTGTATGAATAAGAAAAAGAAGCTACTTTCAGCTGCCATACGCTGGATGCCCTTCCTGATGCAACTCCATGGGGGATATGTGTCTCCGGCTGGAATAGAACCAGCCACCTTTCGAGTGCAAGACAAATGTCTTATCCACTACACTATGGAGACATGTATATAGTGCACACGTGTGCACTATATAAGAACCAGTCCGTTTACCATTTATATTTGTCCTACTCTCTGTCATTATAGAGCAGAGATCTACAACTATCTATTTGGATTCCCACTTACAATGTAATATTTCTTTTGTTCCTACACATTGCACAGTGTCTACCTGTCAGTGGAGGTGTGAGCAGGCTGCTAATCAAAGTTCCACAGAAAACCGACAGGTTCAGGCTCATGTCCTCTGAATCCCTCAGGTCATCAATATGCACCGAGTGCCAAACTCCTTTGATGGAAGATAAAACATGGCATTAAGTTTGTAATACATCATGGATGATGCAGTAAGTAAACAAATAACTGTCGTGCAGCAATGATCATTTTTCCAGTTGGTCGTTACCTCCTTGGAAACCAATGTACTGGGAATGACTTGTGATCCTTGAAACCTTCACAATGAAAATCACCCAACAAGTGTGATCCTCCAGTGACATCAAATAATTCATGGTGCAATATCTGTTGGCAGAGAAAAACAACTCAAATGCCTACAATGTCTTTTCCTCACTCACTCGGCTTATAGCAAGAACTGTTCAGGAGTTTGAGACTGAGACCTACTTTGCTGATGCTATGAGCTCGCTGCTGCAGTGGGATTCTTCGAGGTCCATCTGGATTAGCAGAATGTGAAGAGAATGGCCAGCGTTTTGAAGGAACCCCCTGATGCAGACAGATGAGTAAGAAGAAGATTAATTCTCATCAGCTGCCTTGGATACATCTGAATAGTTATTGTCATCAGAAACCTCCGAAAAAAAAAAAGAGAAAATGCTGATGAGAACTAAACTTGTCGTGTTGATGAGACAATAAGTCAAACGTACACATTTCTGTATCATTGTGTCTATGTTCAGACACTAACAGTGAAACTCTTCCACCATCAGGTAAAACTTGAAATTACATTGTCCTCTATAGATTTTTTTTATAGTTAAAATAATAACGTTTGACATTTTGACACCAGAACATTTCAATGTTTTCCACACATAGACTTTACTTGGGCAGGCTGAACAGATATATTAATGACCACACATCCATCTCCAATAACAACACCATCTGCGATTGATGGACAATCCTCCTCGTGCTTAAAAAAAGAAAATAACAGGAGTGCTACTGGTGGACGTCAAATCAACGGTGCTCATGGAAGGGAATAACGGTAAAAAGTGAAGAAAAGAAAGATTATGACCAAAAAAAGGCATAAAAATCCAAGTCCAGGCATTCAAGGTAGGTTTGGAAAAGTAATAAAAGCCCTTTATTTTACAGGGCTAAAGACATTAAAAGTATATCTGGGCTCATGTCTTTAGCTCAGTAAAATAAAGGCCATTCATTACTTTTTCAAACTTAACTTGATCACCTTGGCTTTGATTTTTTTTATGCCATTTTTTAGATCATAATCTTCCTATTGTTTCTTTGTACCTCCTCACTCTTATTTTGAAAGTTCAGTCGCTGCTAACCAGTTATTCACACCCCTTTCCATCTCTGATTTCCCTACCAGCTGGCCAGGTCACTGTTGCCAATATAATTTAGCTTCTTCCTGAGAGAGGATCTTGTCCCAGAGTCAAACTCCTGGACTGTAGCTGGTGACAGTAGTCCTTGTTCTGCTCTGGAGATCCACTGTGAGCTAAGAGGCCTCTCAGCAGGTGGAGAACTGGTACATGTGCCACTATGCCAAGTTTGCAGAGCAGAACAAGGACCACTACTGCTACAGTCCAAGATGGTGGAGATGGAGTTCACTGGCAAGTTGAGATTTACTTGAAAACAGCTGATTTAATGCTTATTTATTTGTCACAACGAACTTGGCAAAATAAAATATTTGCACAGGGGAAACCGATACACATAACTGATAATGTATTTAAGAAAGTGTATGCACTTTTTTATATATTCACATGCACATGTACTTCTCCCCTAAAAACAAACAGAATCTATATCTTTGGAAACAATGCATTATTAAATATTTTGAGGAATACCAGTGAGCTGAAAGGTTAATTGAAAAAAAGGAATCAATAAAAATGACATTAATATTGCTTTTTTTGAATGATTTGTACCGTATTTTATTGCAGAAGGAGACTTCAGTGTCGAACTGGTGGAGCGACAGCAGGAGGATCCTGTCTGTATGCAACCCCAAAGCATGGGCTACAACCCTGACATCTGATCTGGTTAACAAGCTGGAGAATGTGGTAACCTATGCAAAACCACATAGGAGACAGTGCTGTAAACAGACTGTAAGGAACGTGAAGAATTGATGGAAAACAAATTGGAGTTTTGTTACCTCTAGAAACTTGCTGGACCCTTGATGTTTGTTCAAGCAATCTTCCAGAAAATCCCTAAGTGAGTGGTGATGCTGTTGCTGGAAGTACAATTTCTGAAGTTTCTCTTTTTCCTGCTTTGCTAAATCTGAATACTTGAGCCTCACCACAGCATCGGGAGTGGCACAGTTTAACAAGAGACCTTTGGCTATTTCCAAGACTTCTTCCTCATTTTTTCTTGCAGACTCAACATAATTTTCGGTCTCCATCATCTCTTCACTTTCTGGCATCACTTCATTGTCATTGCACATCTCAGTGGATTCATCATCATTCTTTTCCACTGCTTCGGTTTCTTGATCTATGTCCATTGCATCGACCAGCTGGTCATTCTCCAGCTCGATCATCTCTTTCTGTCTGATTGTCTCAAGTGTTTTGTCTGATTCTTCCTGATGATGCTGTCCTTCTGGAGTGTCTTCCACTATTAGTGCTCTCCTTTCTAGTGCTTGCAACAGAGCACTGGCACATGCATCACCATGGAAGCCAATAAAAATGTCAGATAGCTTGAAATCTTCTTTGGTCTCGCCAGAAAATTCCTTCACCCACTCCTTCAGTTTGTCGAGAACTCTGTGTTGCCATGCTTCCAGATCAGTGCTCCTATCTACTCTGTGTTTTTCCAGCCTGTTGATAAGGGGCACTGGAAAGTGCTCATAGACTTTCTTCTGGTCCTCCACTACCACCAGTCTGAAGTTTGTATGAACACGACATTTGACCCTGTGGGAGCCAAGACCCAGATCAACGTACTGCTGCTTACTGAGGTAAACATAGTACTGGTTCAAGGCATCATAGAGGCTTTCATAGAGATTTTGCATGTTGAGGAGGATGACAGTGCGTCCAGTCTCCATGCACGTCTTCACCCGGTTCACATTACGGCAGATTTGAGCATATTCCTGGTCCTTTGGGAATCCCGAGCCAAAAATTATTTCAGGCGGTGGATAGTCTCCTTTGGCAAAGACTTGTTGCTGAAGGATATGGAGAGCTGCATTGTTGGTGGTCAGTAATAGGAGGTACCGACTCTCCTCAGTGGTGCCATGATCAAGACTCTTTTTCACCATTTGCAAGGTGCTTGGTCTGAGAATTTCAGTAAGGTCTTGGAGAACCTCTTGGAAAAATACAACAGGGTCAAACCCCTCTGGCTGTCCACTGAAGTTACGCAAGATAGCCTCTACCAGCTGTTCACCATCCGGCTCTTGTTGAGTGGATTTGACTGCGGCAAAGAGCATTTTGACAAGGCTGTAATAATCCCTCAGGCCAAAGAACTGGTTCTTTGAGGTCTCTTTACAGATGCTCAAGAAAGCCTTTGCCAAAGCTGGGAAGAGGTGTTTGATTTTTAGGAGAATTTGGTTGGAGGATGAACAAATGCCCTTGGCAGTTTCAACAAGTTCATCCTCACTCGGATCCCATCTGGACACAAATATCCCTCTGTTCATCTTGGCTGGGTCAAGAGCCCAGTTGGAGATGCCAACAAAGCCAACCTTCATGTGTGGATCTGGCTTGTCATTGTCAATGCAACCATCCTCCAAGAGAGGATGAAGGGTCTTCAGTGGCATCTGAGGAGAATCTTCTGCTAGTCCTATCTCATCAAGCACCACCACTGACACATACTCATCCATGTTTTTGTCCTTCTGGAAACGGGCACAGTTCCTAAATGTCCCTATGATGCCCTCTGGACTTGAGTGAGGGCTGCACTGAAAGGAGACCATATGAACTTGCTTGAGCTTCTTGAACAGCTCGCAGTGGGAATTCTGTCCCTGCATGGCATCAGCAACCACAGTTTTAGCAAGTGACTTGGAGCTGCCTGGCTTGCCAACCAGAAAGAGTGGGATCCTGAGCTCAATGCAAACCACCATGAGAAACACATTCTCTTTGAGTGCAACATTTTTGGCTATGGTCTCCCTGGTTTGTATGTTCTGAAGGAAGAAGTCTTGACAGGATGAAATCTCTTTCTGCAGTGCATCTGAAGAGCGGAAAGGGTCTGGAAAGTACCTACAAATGTTAGCCAGGTACTCCTCTTTGATCACCAGAGATGGGTAGTAGCAGACTCCAACAGCAAGAATCAGGCACTTTAGTGTTTTATGATCCTCACTGAGATGGGTGAAGTTATTGAAAAGGACATTGCTATGCTGGTAAAACCAGACTAGCACTTTCATGGACCTTTCCACATCTCTGAGACTCACAAAACTGCACTCATTTTTGCGACTTCGCATGTATTTCTGGGAGGCTGCTAACACGTTTGAAATGATATTCTTGCATGCTTGTGGCAAACGATGGTCAGCAACTTTCTTCTGGACAATCTGTTGGATGTAGGAGAGCTCAGTTGAATCACTCAATTGACCAAAATCCCACACTAAAGAAGCCATGCTTGGAGGCAGAGGGTGAACTCTGTAGACCAGCTGCCTTAGAGGGACTTTGCCAAGGCGGTCTTCTGTTTCATTAGCCTTCACTCTGTATCCTAATCCTGCACGTTCCAAACGTTCCACCATTTCAGGTGAGTGCTTCCTATAAGGATTGCAGGCAGCTATTACTTTTAAGCCACTGTCAGCCTTCAGTGGCTCACCTTTCACTGTTCGATCACACAGGATTTCCTTGATGGCAAAAATGGCCTCTGTTGTGTTGGCTTCGTCGAAGAATAAAATGGTGTCAAGATTGTATCTCACACGGTTCTTGTGAGCAAGTGCCTCTGCCTCCTTCACCTTTCTGTAGATCATTTCTGCTGTGGTTCCACCATGCACCTTGACAAGTACCATGTTCTCTACTGATCTTCCCTCCTTTTGCAGAGTACAAAGGAAACGGACTAATCTGGTTTTTCCACAGCCAGTCTCTCCCATGATGACAACAGGAATTTCACATCGGAATCTCATGTGTATGGCCAACATCTTCATCACATTGTCAGCAGTGAGCTCATAGGTTGGGTCTGGATCAAATCCTCTGTCCGTAATTCCTTTCTTTGCTCCAACAACACATGAAATCCTTTTGATTTTGTCTGCCCGGGGCAACTGATCAAAGTCCTCAGTGAGAGAAATCCTTTGCCGTACCAAACCTTGAAAAAGTTCCTGTGACATCACATTATGTATCAGGACCTCATTGTTGCGAGGATCAACTGCATTGAGTATGCTTTGCCGAGATATCTGCACATTGAAGCCAAGGAAAGACATTGACATGTGGTCCGCATTGAAGAAAATATATGGATGAGATTCATTTTCCCATCGCTTACGAATTGTCAGTCGGGCTAGAAGGTCACTTTCCTGACTGTTTTCAATGCGCAGCATGGGACTTTCATCAGACGTGTTCAGAGAAGGTGATGCAAAATCTCTTGCCATTAGAATCATGAACTTCACAATGAAGCCTTTGAAACCAAGCAGCTGGTCAGCAAGAAAATCTCGATCACAAAAAACTGAGTTCTCACAGTCTTCCAGCTGCACATTGAGGAACCAGGAGAAGTTTTTCAGTTCACCCCAAGATGGATCTTGCATTCCACAGAAGGACAGGAAGAAACTGAGACAGTCATTGGGGTCCCCCACTCTGGTACCCTTCTTGTAGTTAAAATGATCGAGATTCTCATTTTGGCTGTAAAGCTTTAAGTACTGATAGGGTCTTTGAATCCCTTCACTGCAAAACTCCTGCTCATCCATCAGTGGATCAAAGGTCCTGTTTGTTGATAACCTTCGACTAGCCAACAACTGCTCCACTTCTCTTGGAGGCCTACAATGAATGATGGGCAGAACATCAAGAAGTCCAAGCCTGGTCTGTGTGAACAAATTGAACAAACAAATAAATTATTTATTAAATCAACTGGAGCTTTTACATTAACAAAATGGCAAATAATTCATTTCAATCTTTTGAAAGTTTACAGAGATAATTTAGGTTTGTGAATTTATGGAAATTTAAGACATTGGGTTCAGATATTGGACTCAGAGTATATATAAAAGATGGATGTAGCTTTTGGGTCTGAAAAAGCCAATGCCAAAGTGCCTTATGGCTGCATTATCTGTAATGGCCAACAGGAGGCAGCACCTCTGATTGCAAAAAGCCCAATTGTGTAAAGGTCTGTAAGAAATTGAACCTCAGGCTCAGTCTTGTCAAATACAACATTATGTTAATTTTGTAAACTATGATCCCAATAATTGTTGAAGGATGATAAAGCAGAGTATGCCAAGGTGGTGACAGCAAAAACGCTCAGCTCAAGGTCCCACAACAGGACCTTACTAACCAATGGGTGATATCCCTTTTACATACACTTGATGATTGGACTCCAGCCTCTTATAAAAAATCTTTATATTCTATACATTATGGAAAATTAACTGTTTTTGCGGGGTTGTATACCACCTAAAATGTTTTATCATTCAATGTCAGTAATGTACACTGCAGATGTGGCAGATCTTGCTCCTCCTATTTATAGATGTTATTTGTGAAAATCTGAAAATATCTGTTGAAATCCATGACATTACGGTTAAAAAGCCATGTTATCATGTTACTGTTTAAAAATACATACAATGTGGCAATTTTAAAACAAGGTTATTCTATGAAGTTATAGTATAAAACCAACATTTCTACCTCTTTTGGCTGGCTTTGGGGGGATGTATATGTTTTTAGGACCTCAACAGTGATCAAGTGAGCTGCATTTCTTCTCCAGAGCATGCCATGACTGTTGTTCAAATAGCCCAGAACTAACAGGTGGAACAGGAGCTCCTCCAGTCCTGAACGAACCTGAGAGGTGAAAAAGAAGGCAGATTGTCAAATACAATCAACAGCTGAACAAGCTAACTTCAGCTATAAATGCTTGCATACTTACTCCAGCAGTGTCAATGTGCAGGAGAACAGGGTCCTGCTCTCTCAAGGGTGCCAGTTTCTCTGACAGACACTTAATCAAGGAGTCTATGTCAACGCAGGGCTCAATCAGCTTGATTCTGATATGTTTTGCTCTGGGAGACGTCTGCAGGAATTTCTCAAACAAACGATCAATATAAAGTGATTTCCCTGTTTAAGGGAAAGAAACATATTTCAGTACATTTAAATATTGTAACTGAATTGCATTTTTGTTTATGTAAGAGCAAAAAAAGTACAACTAAAACTTAATCTATTTGTTGCCACTCACAGACACACATATACACAACGATGCCGAATAAGAGCTGCATCTCTGCCACTGCCATCTTGCTCATGGGACCTGACTTTGGGCTCTGACCCACGTGTATATAAAATCCCAGACTTGTGCAGCTTTTTGATGTTCTAATGAATGAAATGCGAAAACTAAGCAACAGAGAATAACCCTTTTAAGGTGACAAGTTGTTTTATATTTTACTGTTACAGACGTGTTTAATTTGATATAAAACAATAAATAATGCTTCTTTTAAGCTCACCTAATGTGAAATGCTAGCCTATAAAAGGAAAAAGGGAAGAATAAAAAATGAATTTTTTTTAGTCAAGTAATGTATCAGAAAGAGGTTAGAGAAATATTTGTGATTTGCCATATGTGCTATTGTGTTAAGTAGTCCTGAATTAATTAGCCTGTCTGAGTGTTTCATGGTACCAACTCAACATATAGTAACAGTAAACTTATGCATGAACCTGAATTGCAGCTACAGAAGCATTTAGAGCTGCAGAGTAACATTCAGATGAACTCGTTTTGTGTGTAGATTGCCAAAAGTCTGGAGACATTCAAGGAGTGCAGCACTGAGGAGAAGAGACTGAAAGACTCGTCTTCAGCTCTTGGTTCAAGTCAGACTTTGACAGGACAATAAACTGGTTTATATTACAGCCCTATCATGGCTACTATCAACATAAGGTAAGAATTC
>VVAS01067530.1:2159-20631 GCA_015103295.1 Ptychochromis oligacanthus
ATGCTGTTGACTCATGCGAATGTGGAGCTGTGTTGGTGGGTGGTCATTCAGGAGTGCAGAGGTTGTAGTAGCAGATGGGAGCGATGGAGACAGGATTCTCCCAGCTCCTGCTCAGGCAAGCCATCAGCCAGCAAAAGCTCACCAAAGAGAAGAAAGTGGACTTTTTTTTTTTTTTCTTTTTGTGGAGTTTGCATGTTCTCTCTGTGCATGTGTGGGGTCTCGCTGGTTTCTTCCCACAGTCTAAAGTTATGCATGCTAGGTTGTTTGGTGATTATAAACTGGCTGAAGGTGTACAGTGGATGTGAGCATGAATGGTTGTCTGTCTCTCTGTGTTAGCCCTGTGATGGACTGGGCATACTCTGCCTTTTGTCTAATGAACACATGGGAAAAATCTCCCCTGTCTTCAGTGCCACTATTTAAATATTCTAGTACTGTATATTTCTATACCATTGCCTGTACAATCAGGCCAGAAAGAATAAAAATAGCCTCCAAAGATTCAAGAATATCAATAGAATTTTTGGTCTTCTCGGTTGTCACTTCAAAGCCTCTTAAGTACAAACAATTCCAGCAAATGATGTGAAAAATTAAATGGTGGGTGGATCTCTAACATGTAACTGTCTGCTTTATTGGGTTTCTAGGGCAATCCTGTGTGCACGGTCTCAATACTTCCGTGCCATGCTTAGCGGGAGCTGGATGGAAAGCTCCAGACAGTGCATCACTCTGCAAGGGTAAGGCTGGTATATCAGCATCACGTAGCAGCAGGACACAGAGATCAATAATACACCTCCACTTCTGCTCTGATGTAATTTCTGAACAATGCAGCTGCATATGCTGCATTAATTATTCATGCATTGCCACAGAGGTGGCTCTGCACTGTATGTGGTTTCACTCACAGTGCCATGTTTAACTCCACATTCCCAAACACACACAGACGCAGCCAGTTACTGTCAGTGAAATCTCATATAGTTTGCTCAGATTTCAGCCAAGCAAGGTTGCAATGTTTCCCATGCAAAGGACATGAATATCTTCTCATCCTTCCTCCTGAAGAGCCCCCACTACGATCCAGCCCCTCAGCACTGATACCACCACCCACAGTCTCCTTCTTTCAGAGTGACAGAGGCAAATGAAGCCCATTTTTCCCTCCGGGGAGAGATGTGTCACACGCCTTAGCATTACTGATCTGAGGGTGCATCTAAGGGAAGACACAGCTGTCAGAATAGAGAGCGGCTGCACTGATGTGTGGGGGGGAAACCTGAGAGGTGGCCCCCATGCTGCACATGGATAGAGTGTTGCATGATATCTGGATTTTTTTTACAGCATTCAGCTTTATGTCCAAAAAAGATGCATATTAAGGTGAGATCTGCAACAGTTTAGTTTAGTTGTTAACCTCTGATTCAAGCTTGTAAACAGTTTATTATATTAATCTTTTCAGTTTAGGGCCGGATGAGATGGAAGTCTTGCTTCAGTTCATGTATGGAGGCATTGTGGACCTACCCAGTGGAGCCAGTGCCAGGTACTGTATGTGCACAAAACAAGTTTTACAAAATTAGAACACAGGACCAGAAAACAAGCTGACCTGGATGTGGTGTCTCTCATCCCACAGTCAGGTGGTGCTGGCTGCAGACATGTTGGGTTTGGAGGGACTGAAAGATGTAGTGGAGATGGTTCTGACCCGAGACTATTGCCGCTTTTTCCCCAAGGTCAGCTATTCACAAGGAGAGCGTGTCTTAATAATGGATTTCATAGACTTATGAAGAGCAGTTTTAAGTTTGATTTTTCAAATATGTTGAATTTATGACCACACACCTAAAAATATTTCTGGGTTTCCCAAGATTCCAAGATGCAAATTCAAGAAAATTTAAGCTCTAATAACTGATACACAACCATATGGACTTCAGTGCCCTGAGCAGAGTCCTCAGTTTGGTTGGACCAGTTGCTGCACATCCTGCATCCTTTTTTTTTTGCTGTCTCCATCTCATTTTCCCTATCAGTAAAGGTGAAAATGACCCAATGTGTCTATGTATAAATGCAGGGTTTTTTGTGGCTGATGTGTCACTTAACAATAAGGAGTGCTTGTTGTTGTACATGTAGTATGTAATACAAAACCAAAGGCTATGTTTTGTTAAGGTTGTGGTTGCTGTCTCTGGACATTTAGCTCCAGGTTTCCACAGACAGCAGCTCATTCTGCAGCAAAGCTCCCGGACTTCACCTCTCTGTGTTAAGATCCCACAGGCACAGTTCAGCTGCGGGAATTCTGTGAGCTTAGAAAACAAAAACTGTGATCTTAAAAACATCTACTTTCGCTGTTTTCCAACTCCACTGGAGAAAAAATGTTGCACAGATGTCCACACTTAAAAATAGGACTTTAGTTGAAGCTAGTAGTAGTTTTAAAGGTCAAGAAAAATTAATTTTGATGAACTACTACTGTTCATTTTGCAATACATGAATCAGATATCAGACTCATAAATGTGTCTTCTTTTAGTTTCATATAGCCAAACCCATTATGTTATTCCTGCCACATAATTTATAAGTCTATTACAGGTTTCTTACCCAAGTTAATAGTCATCCATGTGGCTCTTGCAAATCCCAGTTGCACTGTATTTACAGCTTTCCTGGCAAAACTGACCATATTTAATCCACAGAGCTCATAATTGGTGTCTGTTAACATGTGTCCAGGTTTTACTTGCATGTTCCTACTTCAAACACACATGCAGTGATGAGAAATTCCAAACCATTCAGAAACTGCCACTCCAATTTATTGCAGCTGTATGATAAGTAAAGCCTGTGTTTGGAGCAGTGTGTCACAGGAGCACTTGAAAACCCACTGCAAAACCCTTTCTAAATGTAAATGTGACCCGAAGTGTCAACACTGTAACAAATCCAGAATCATTAATTCCTAGATTCTTATTGGGGTTTTAATAGAATGAGTAGGTTTGCATTTGCACTTGAGTTATATCTGCTTTAAAACAAGGTTCAAAACAAAGACATGCATGTAAGTATCTGATATCAGAGCTGAAAACACCAAGAACAAATCCTTTTTACTTTACACTGTTTGACTTTGGCTGCATGCTCACTGTTTATGGTTTTGTTTCTCTTAAGAAAGCTAATCGGGTGTCTTTCTTCACCATTTCCTAGTACTGTGTGCTACTGTATCCTAAGTGAAACTGTCCGAAAACATTTTATATGCTCATATTGCTTGCTTTCTCATGTGTTTACAGCCAGCTGATGGCGTTCAGAGAACAATCCTTGAGTGCCTCTCCCTCACGCACGCCTTAGGCCTTCAAAACCTCCACAGGCAGTGTAAGCGGTAAGTGTCTGCGCTCAGCTCTGTTTGGGCAATTTAGTGACTACAATTTACCAAGACTCCTACCCTTTTGGAAGCTTTCTTACAGCTTAAAAATGCACAATGTACTCATAAGGATTCAGAAAAAGTCATTTTATTTAAGTGGCCTAGAGTTAGAGTTTTTGCCAGACTTTTCCTTAAAATACATTAATTTGAAAACAAAAAAGTGCAGCACACTCACTACCTGTCACCATTCATGACACCTCGTTTTCAGAAAGTACAGTTTCACTTCTTGCTCACTGTGCTTTGACATTTTGTTGCTATGTAACCAGCATGTGGGTTCATACATCTGTGTTATTAAATGGCCAAGGGCATCGGTTATGACGCAAATTGCTTTAATGAGAAACACAGCTCTTTGAGTGAGTCAAGATCAGAATTGGCCCATATCTGAATTAAATACATTTTAGGAGGGAAATGTGATTTATGTATTTGTTTGATTGGATTCTGCTTATGTTTTGGATTTATTTTAACTATAAGACACATTTTTTTTTTACCATTACAATTGATATCAGTTTTATTTTTATTTTTTTAAAGTGCATCTTAGAAAAATGTATATGAATTTCAGCTTATCTCATCTTACACCTTTGTTTGCCCACCTTTTGCTTCAATGACAGCAGCACTTAAGCTGCAGAGACTCCAGTGCAAAACCATACAACCCATTTTATCCCATCATGATCTGACAGTGATAGAAAGAGCTTTTTACGATGTCAGAAATGATGATGTCACTCTCCAAGTGCCCCAGTAAATATTCATTGGGGGCGAGGTCATGTGACTGTGGAGGAAAGTCCATGACATTCAGCACTTCTTGGTCTTATTTGGTCTTCAGGTACTTCTTGGAAAGCTTCAAGGTGTTTTTGTACTCATCCTGCTGCAGTATATACCCTTCGCCACAAAATTCAAACGAGGAGGTGGAGCATGTCTCTGGATGTTCCTTCTTGGTGTGGGTGGAGTCGATTCATAGCAGGTGTCCAACTCCAGGGTAGCAAAACATCCCCACAGACTTTAATATTCACTCATTCATGATGTTTCACTGTGGTTTTGATCTACTGCGGTGTCATTTTCTCTCCTGTCCATCTTTTATACACCCTTCTGTTAGTGCTGTAAGTCTCAGATTTTGGATTCATTGGTAAATAGGACATCTTTTCCATCATTCAATATGAAATGCTGCTATGTCTTAGCTCCCCACATGTTTTTGGCTTTGTTTCTTCTCCTGAGATGCTGTTCATTTTTGAGAACACTACTAGAACTTTTGCTAATTAGAGTCCTTCTAAATAAAGTCATTCTGTATTTAGCACATTCTTTATCTGTGATGAAGTTTATTTTCTTTTTTGATCATCTGATAGTGTGTTCACTTTTGGTCTTTCTGATTGTACTGTGGCTACAATACACCAGGTTTCTAAAAAGCATTTTATAGCACTGCCCTCTTAGAACCTTCTCCCAGCTGTGCTTGACTCTGAAAAAGCCCCTCTTTGCTCAGAATAGCAGTTTGATTTATGACATGTTCACAAATGTTTGTTATAATTGCTAGTGCTGCATGCATAACTCCCATACAGAAGAGAAGCAGAATAAAGGTCTGGAGAACACAAAACTATACAGGATTATTATCACAGGACCTCTGTCTTTAGACCTATTAGCACAGAATGAGTATTACCTGGAGAGCCAGGGTAGTTTGTAATTATTGTGAACATAGTCTGTGATATGCCAATCTGCTATAGTCATAATTCGAGTGCAAATTACCTACCATATTTCTACCACACTCAGATTTCTTTTAATATTAATATCATGTGAACTGACATCTGAAGGTTTTGATTTTTTGTTCTGTTTCCATGTTTCCCATTACTGAGCTTCTCATGCTCACTCATTCATTCTTTTCTGATGTCATGTTTCCCACTACTACAATGCTTAGTAAATACGTTTACATTTAACAACCCAGTCACATCATCATGAGTGTCATCTGAACACTACTTCAATGGAGGGATGCAGCTCAAAGAAATCTGGGGTTTTGCACCAAAGAGTTAGCACAGTCAGTAACACTAATTTTGATTACTGACCTACAAATAGCTCACAATCCTAAATATTTCTTCTTTATGTTGCATGTCATAACATCTTTTGTTATTCAAATTTGTCTAAATATAATAGGTTTACAGGATATATGACTCCCTCCACATGCTATGCTTATCTGAGTCTTTTTTCAGTTTCCCTTTCTGTTCACGTGCGTGCACACAACCTCGTTTTTTTTTTTCTCACTTCGACTTCTGCTATAGCAGCTGATACTACTGCACACTATGGTGTTGCACTCTGCAGTGAGTGGGCAAGAAGTGTGTGAATGTAGGTCAGGGGAATCGGATGTGTTGAGGGAGGCTGTGAGCTGGCTCTGATGGTTCTCATTTGAAGTGGTGAGGATGTGGGGGTGTGTGTAGCTGTAGGTTGTGGGGAGGAGGGGGTGCCTTTGCCCTGGCGTCTCTGCTGAGTCTGATGAGTCACGCGACTGTGATGGTGAACTGAGCAGCGCTGTTCTGTGCAGCAGTGCATTAGTGAGCTTCTCATGCTCACTCATTCATTCTGCTGGCCACTTCTCTGAGCCTCAGGGTTACACTGCAGTGAAATGATTCGGGGAAATAAATTATAAAATTGCTGAATTGAAAATTAACCATCCTCTTACTCTCTAATATGTATTTTCAGATGGGTTGCAGAGCATTTTGTGAAAGCCTGGTGTGAGAGAAACTTCTCCCTCTTGCCCCCTGAGCTCCACAGAGCTTGCCTTACAGCTGTAACTGAAACAATGGTGAGTCTGTCCCTCCCAGAGTCATCAGCTGTAATTATTCATGTAATAGCACAAATATCATTAAGCTGTTCACCAATGTTTTTCCACAGGAAGGAAATTTGAGCATGATCTCATTAAAGATGACCTTTATTCAATTCTTAGTTATTAAAGGCAGAGTGATTGAGGAATATGATGTAGACGCAGACAGATGGGAAGTGTTCCAGCCTTGTTATTGATAATTGAGTCATGGGCATGTCTTATATCTCTTCAAAGGAGGTGGCTTGCTTGAGAAAAGCAAGACACTCCAACTATTGCTAGCGCTTGCCAAGTACTGAGATTCAGTGCTGGCCAAGAGTGGTTGCACAGCGTTGGGGAATCCCTCTGTTGATCAATAGGTCCCGGGCAGGAGTGAAAGAGTGGTTTTATATAGAGTTGTACTCATTTGACTTCAATTTGTGTTCTCACGTAGAGAGAGTTTCTTTAGCTGATAGATGTTTCCATGCAGACTGTGCAGAACGCAGTGACCACACTCTGTGGCACTGAGCAGCTGATTGGCAGTCTCCCTGAAGTCAAGTGGGCTCAGCAGGTGAGGAGCCTGGCCACAGAGCTGCAGGAAGAGAGTCTGTGTGTCATTGTACAGCACTTCCCTAAAGTCACCCGCACTCAGGCTTTCAAGGACCTTCGTAGAGTGAGTTTGTGAAGTAGCCATACAAATGCACTTTGATTTATTGTGATGATCTGGAAATTTAATAAGCATCAGTCCTCATGTTTTTCTCTGTGTCTGATTGCATTACAGAGGGAAGAGTTTACTAGAGAGCCCACGCTGTTAAAGAAGCTTTGTTCAGCCATCAAAGAAGGTGTGACCGTGGATAACTGCTGTGACCTTTTCACTGCTGTGCACTCTCTGTATGGAGATGACTTTGAGGAGGATTTTTCCATGGAGCGGCAAGGGCAACAACCAGAGGAGGTGAAATGAAGCAGAATCCTGTTATATCATTCTGTGGCATCTGTGTAGTGTGGTTAAAATGAAACTTCCTCATTTAGTTCAATCCATGTAGGGCTGCAACACTGATTTAAATCCAAGCTGGGGAACAGTTAATCCTCTAGACCACCTGAAAAAGGGAGATTTTCGTTTGGTTTGAAGCAAATTCTAGCTCGACCAGGAAATGTTAAGGTCCACTTATGGTGTTCTGGTTTTGTCATAAGTCAAAGTCATGCTCACAAGCAAATAGTATTTCATGCACATATGTATTCACTAGGGATTTGTGTGGCTAGTTCATTTATACTTTATAGGAGGGCTTCGGTTAAACTAAATAATCTAATTTACTTATGTTTTATTAATGTCCAACACCGCTTAACTGTTTTTTCTAAGATGTTTTGCAGCCACTCTAGTGGCAGGTAGTGGCAGCACTCCTCTTTCTCTGTGACGGGAACAGATGACAGCTCAAACCAGTGTGGTTCTCCAGGATTTTAATCTAGAAAATGAACGGTTGCATGCAAATATACACATACCTACTCAGTCGGAGAAATACCTAATCACTTTCTGTACAAGCACCTGGATGTTAACCTGCAGGGAAACAAGGCTGCTGATGAAAGCACTGCTAATGTTAGCTACACTCAGCAAAGTAATCTGACATTGTGTGGAGTTCTTTACATTGCACAGAGTGCTGGCTATTGGTTAAATGGTTATTGAAGAATATGATTAATGGTTTCCAATGGCTCTTAAACACACACACACACAGAGTGTGGTTAGTTGGTTAGCCAGTTAGTCTTTTTTTCACCTCAGGTTAATTGAATAGGAAATTAGCTGTGAGGAACATCCCTAGTATTCCCTAGGTGCTGGTGGACATACATGCACTTGGAGTAACTCAGCTCTTGAAGTTGAATTTTGTTTGCGTGAATCAACCTGTCAGTTTTGGAGACAGAAACCAAGTGAGGGACTGACTTTCTAAGGATCTGTCATTTTGACATGACCTTGATTGATGGCTTCAGTTCACACAATTTAAATCAGGTAAAGTTTTGATTTGCTCCTTAGTTTTTGTTATAACTGCTAATGTAGCACTCGTAACTCTCATGCAGTAGAGAAGCAGAAGAAAAGTGTGGAGAACACTGTTCACACAGGACTAGAATTATCCAGGGACCTGGGGTAATTTGTAATAATTTCAAGCGTTGTCTGTGATCTGTATCCCATGCCAATTTGCTGTGTCTGTAATTCCACCACAAATTAGCTACCATATTTTGCCAAAGATGGGGGTCTTGTAATATTCACCCTGTGCGAATCAACATTGAATATTTTTTACACAGTTTTTTTTGCTCTCTGCACTTTTATTCTGCTTCTTCCCTGCAAGGGTGTTATAGGGCCTGCATTGGCAATTCCAGATGAAAGTTTGGACAAGCTTTTGGATGCAAATCAGGGAGGACTCATGTTGCCGCACAGCATAGAGACTGATAGAGACTCATAGAATACCAAGAGTGAAGTATCTTAGAGCATAATGATAAGGAAAACATGCATGGCAGCATTTGGTCTGGAATATTTTGATGTCTTTAAACAGGCTCAATAGCTATTAAAATAATATTCAAGGTCTGCAGGTAAAGACCACAGATGTCAGTAAAATTGAGCAAAGCGCAGATTTTGCTTATTCCGTGCAAATGCACTGCACAAAACACAGACAGCCTTAATCCTGTGACTATAGATGAAATACAGTAAGTACAGTAGAGTTTTTACTTTATAAATTACAGACATAACAGATATATATGGGATTTAGAGCCCAGACAACCTTCGCAGTTATTACAAATTACTAGAGATCGCCTGGTTATATTGTTTCTGTGCACATGTGGCTTAAGTGGAAAAAAAACATGGACTGTGATTCTGAGTTATTGCATCAACAAGTATTGAAATAATGATATGCGTTGTGTCACTGTTTTGTTAAACAGAATAACATAGACTAATAAAACCATGCAAGCAGGCAATTTAAGCTTGTGAGATGACTTCCAGGAGAAAGTGACCTGGCTGCACAAGTTAAAGCACATAACCCCCACTAAATACTGTACAGTGTGGCACAATGGATTAAGCTGAGGGAGACTGTGACGTGCAGCCTTCACTAATCTGCCTGTGTGTCTGCCAGAGAAGGGTGTGTGTTGTGGGTAAGGCGGAAGAGGTTGAGATCGCTCCTCCCTACTTTTCCAACCTTGTTTTTTATAATCAGGCAAGGAAACAGGAGTGTCTGCATCAGCCTGTGACATCACAGATTTTGCTCAAGGGAGCTCAAGTGGATTCTGCAACAGAGACATGGGGGAAAGGAGAGAGGGGCAGATACAGCGAGCAAAGGGAGGAGGGAGGGGTATTTGTTGCCATGGAGAAGGGTTCTTGAAGCAGCTGCTGATTCGCTTGTGCTTTAGCGCACCCCTTCCATTCTTCTCCTCCCTCTCTCCTCTGTATTAGCCGTTCAGGCAAGAGATTTGTGCGCTACGCGGGCGGCTCTGGACCTTCCTGCTTCAGACCTTTTACGCTGTTCGCCACACGCAGGGATGGGAGACTCTGTCATCCAAACACAGAGAAAGGATACTGGCAGGTAAAGAATTATAATCTGTCTATGGGCACTTGTATTTGCAGTCACACAGAAGGTATTCTTACTGCAGTGTATGGATGAAAGTGTTTTTTCGTCTCTCCCTAACCCAGCCTTTAGTGCTGAAGCAGTGGTTCTGCATCATTAGAGAGGAACCGAAGCCCCGAAGCATATGCTACTGGCTGATTTAATACTTCTTGGCTTCTTTCTGGACTGTAACCTGGCCACTGCTAACCTAATTATTGTCCAGCCAGAGCTTTTCCCCACACATTTAAGCTATATTTTAACAGTGTTTGGCAGATGTGTGCACCCCAACATGTTAAAGGCACCAGATGCGCCATGCTTGTTTTTAATGGGTGTGAGTGAAAGGCTGGATTCCCCGGTTTTGTCAGTCTGCACTACTCTGCACGTACTAATAATATGCTGCTTCCTTACTGTTGCACTAGAAATGTGTTGAAATGCACTGCATGAATAATGTATTTGGCTGGTATTGGTCTGTGCTTATTAATGCTACGTTTCTTGCCGGTGTAATCAGAATCCAGGTCTTGCATGCAAACATAACAAATGCACTTTAACAAATAGAGTAGATTCCACTGCATTTGTTTTTGGTTATTATTAGATAAATATTTTTTATACATGAAACATAGAAATGGTCATTCTCTGTCTGAAAGAGTGTTTACCAGACACAGCTGGCCCATCAGTCCACTGATTTAATGTTTGCTTCCTTCGTGGTAAACACAGGGTGTGGAAACAGGAATTTGTGAATGAAAAGAATGGCTTCCCTAGCTTAGATAATGAAGGATTGAGACACCATCACGAAAAAGATTGCTTCCACCTTTTTCATCTGTGTTATGCTTAGATTTGAATAATTTGTTTTGCAGGCAAATTACTGATTGACTTGTTTGAATGATTTTGATTTCATCCTGTTTTGACAGATGCGATTGATAAAGGGGACAGTCGAAGACTTGGAAAAAAGCCTGTATTCACTAGCTCACAGGTAATATTATTAAACATTATTAAAGTCTTCTTTTCATTGATTTTTATTTGTTATTAAGGACTCTGATTTTGATAATTCCAAGGCTGTTCTAGCTCAGAGAAAAGTTGTAGCCCCACTCAGGCCGTACAGTCTGTGGCCATCAGATGCCATATGTCATAAAGGCTTCACCTTCACAGGAAAGGGATACCATATGAAATGAGCAGCAGAGGCTCTCTAAACAGATGTGTAGATAAGATAAGCCTGGATGAAGTGTTCCAGATAGAAAGTGCCAAGATATTAGGTATGACTGGTTTGAAGCAGTGAAGAGAGGATTTTTTAGCAGTTAGACTCAGAGGGGAAAAAAGACAAAGGGATATACAACAAATTTCATAGATTAGGTCTGACTCTAGAGTGCTCGGTATGCTGTATAGATCCCAGGGATGATAGATAGCATTATATCTGATGGTATGCTCCAGTGGTCTGTAGGAAACTCGTCTAATATGATTCAGTTTCTTAAGGCTCTGCTCTGTTTTTTGGTTTATTAATTCACTTCAGTAATACTGTTATATAACTTATGTGCTTATTTTTTTCCTGCAGTCAAGGGCTGTAAAATGCCCTGCATCTGCACCTGAGAGTCCTCCTGTTCATAGGACCCAGCGGGTATCTGAAAACAGAAATTCTTCCTCTCGTAGTGTTGCATCAGCCATGAAGTCTGATGGACTGGGGACGGCTAACAAACCAGGTGATGGTCAAACATCCAAGGCAAAGAATGTAAAGAAACCAGCAGAGAGGAGTGTAGCAACAAAAGCAAAGACAGCATCAGCTGGCACGCCAGTTGTCAATGGCACAGGAGCTGCAGGAGCCAGACGCGATATAGCCAGTGCCAATGGCCCCAGAAGCTCTCATGGGGTTAAGGAGCATGAAAAGAAGCCAAATCCAGGTGCAAGGCCTAAAACCTCTCCCCCGGGCTCCTCGTCTGCAAGCCAAACATCAGTAACGAAGGCTCAAAAGAGCTCAGCAGGAAAGGCTGACAACACTGCTGGCACCACCCAAGCCCAGCCCAACGCTTCATCCACATCAGGCAGTGCCTCGCCAGAAAACGTTGCCAGCAGCCCTCGCAATGACACCCACTCCGCTCCAGGTTCACACTCTTTATTGACTTTTTTACATTGTGACTGACACCAATTACTATGTAGTACATCACTGCAACCAGGCTGAAGTGTCAGCGAGTCAGCTCCAGGGAAGAAACTGTAGCTGAAATATGAAAGGACCTTCAGACTAATTAGTATGATATATGTGGTGCTATGACCAGGAGGGATTTTGTGGAAGACAAGGGTAGTGTCATGTATGAATGTTGATTCATGAGGAAACAAAGTGTATGTGCCTGTCCTTGGCAGCAAAACAGCAGAGGTCAGAGCCCTTTACAACTGCCACACAGGGTGGTGTGACTGATTACTTTGAGCTTTTGTAGTGAATGTAGCTTTAGAGAGGTGTGGAAATCCCAAATGATATCAATGTTCACAGCTCAGATGGGCCTCAGCTGGTACAAGCACAGCATGTGTCCCTGTACTCCACCCTGAAAGTGACTGTGATGTGAGTTCAAACAGTTAGAGTGCACCACATTAGCCCACCTTACTATTAATTCCTGCTGCCCTTTTTTTTTTAATACATAGAGGGATGAATATGTGGAAATCGGTGTTCTTAAAACTATCTGTTATGCATGTGATTGATGTTCTTTGTTTTAGGTGCAAAGCCAAAACACCAACCCAAGGCAGTGACCAAATCCCCACTGACAAAACCTCCTCAGAAATCAGATGCAACAAGGACTAGCAGGTGAGTTTAACTTTGAGCATCACAGCACTTACATATTAATGTATTCAGCCAAATGCTAAGGGTTACATCTGCCCCTTAGAATTCCCCACTGGTGCGTTGAGCATCAAATGACATTCAAGTAAAATTTTAAAATGGTAAATGGACTGGTACTTACATAGCACTTTTCTACTCTATCTGAGCATTCAACACATGTTTTACTACAAGCCTCTTTCAGCCTTGTAACAAAAAGGCTTTCACACACGGCTTTATTATGTGCCTTAAAGTGCATGCACACGCTCACTCCGATGGATGCATAGTGAGCAATTTGGGCCTGAGGACAAATTGGGCAAAGCACGCAGAGTGGAAGAGCTGGGACTCGCACCATCAACCTTACAGTTAGAAGATGACCTGCTCTACTCCCTGGATAGATAATCAAAAAACAAGAATGAACTGACCAAAAAAAGAATAATAGTGTAATAACAAGTAGTAATTACTTTAACCGACTAGTATTTCTGGTGCCAACTAGATAGGACAGCAATGTATAAATGTCTAGTCATCCAGTCACGCAAATCCCTATTTATTAAGGGGCAGGAACGTAAAAACTTGTAGAATTAACGAGCCTGCCACTTGCAAAGTATTGAAAATGTATCAAAAGGACAAAAACAACTGAGTAACAAAAATATGGATCTTAGGAATCCAAATCCAGACTGTTAGAATTTCGCAAGCACATCCAGCAGACACTGTTTTATGTTACACTGCAGCAGTAGATTGAATCTCAGTGGTGTCAAGCAGCCACTGTGTAGGAAACCAACATGTGTGAGACCGTATGTTTAGTAATGTAAATGTAGGGCAATTAAGATGTGCACTGCAGCACACTATCACCTGTTTTTTTTTTTAGGTCACATGTGGCTGTGAGGAGGATAAAAGCAGCTGTGTAGTGTATTCTGACAAGCATATTATGTGTCCTTCAAAGGTGTTAAAAATATCCGTTTCGCAGTCAGCATCATCCAAAGTCTGCATCTCAAGGGAACACATTAATATTTAATTGTCTCCCCAGAAAGCAACCAACAAATCTCTTTTTCTTTTTTATTAGCCAGCAAACAGCCGATAAATATCTTTGTTGTTATTGGGTCAGCTTCTCTTGTAGAGAAGCACAGAGTTTCCTGTTTTCATTTGCCTCATTTTATGTGCTCTTGCACACTGACATTGCAACAAATACAGGTTTTCTATCACGTGGTGGGGTGTGGGAGTTGGTTAACAGTGAATTCTCCTCTAACCGAAATTTGTGCGACAAAACTAAAATATTTCTTTATGCTGTCAGCAATCATGGCCATTTAGGGTAGCTTCTTTAAACCTCGACTGTGTAAATACACTCCTTTTATGTCAGATTTTGAAAATCCATCGACCTTGAGCACACAGCAAATCTCAGACTGTAATAATGTTCTCTCTGTGTTTGTGTTCCTGAAGTCAGACTTTGTTAAAAAGCCTAAAATTCTTCACAAGGACACAAGTAACAACTTAAAGTTCCTTGTGTTTGTAGTCAGCTCATGTCTCAGAAGCTTGCCCTTGACCAAATCAGAGAAATAACATTGCTGCCCCCCACTGGTGTTAAATATTAATTCATGATTCTCTTTCCCTTCAGCTCTTCTTGTAAATATTTTTGTGATGACATGGGATAGAATTCATTAAATAGGATATTGTGGTAAAATAATTTGCTCATATTGTTGTTTTATTGCTTTGCCTGCCTGTTTCATCAGTCCATCCAAAAAGGCAAGTGGGAGAGAAACTAGCAAAGCCAAGACTGGTGCAGAAGAGAAAGTGACTACTGCAGTGACAGCAGCAAGAGCAGACACCAAGGGCAGAAGCACACCAGACCACAATGGTAAAGTCCTCAAAATCTGTTTAATTTTGTGTCCATTATAATAAATTTTTGCAGAATATTAATGTTCTGTTATATTTTATTTACTTTAAGTCTCCAAACATGGCTCCTCCATGAAAAAAACAGCTTCTCCCAGGAAAGAAGACAGCAAAGATGCATTGAAACTATCAGCAACAGATAAAGCAGTTACTGAAGCTCTGAAAAAGAAGATCATAAAACCTGTTTCAGCCACTGGAGCCTCTGCTAAATCCAGTGCTAAACCAGCAAAAGCCTCCTCAGCCCCTTCCAGGCAAACCTCAGTAGTATCTGCCAAGTCTGGATCGAAGCCAAAAAGTACTACAGAATTATCTACAGAGAAATCTTCACCAAAAGCTGCGGGACCCTCCAAAACCACCACTACTGCTTCTGCCTCCAAGCAATCAGAACCTAAAGGAAAAGAGGCAGTGAATGGTAAAAAGCCAGACTGCAAAACAGAGCTCGGTCCAAATAAAGGCTCTGGAGATGCAGTTGAGCAAAAAGATCTTGCACAGTTAGTGCCCTCTGTTCAGCCTGCAGCACGCAGTACACAGCCAACGAGCCAGGATGGAGGAGAGTCACTTCATCTAGAATCAAGCCCTAAGCAGAGTCTCCAGAAGACTGAAGTACAGCTGGAAAACACTGCTGGTGCAGGAGGTGAGATCAGTGATGTGCCGGCAGCTAAAAACACCCCCTACGTCAAATCTCCTAAAGCAGACGCTTTCAAACAAACTGAAGAGAGTAAAGTGAAACAGCCTCAGAGCAGTGTCATCCCAGCTCATATCAGCGGAGATGTTCATGAGGTCAGCTTGGCAAATTCACCAAGAGAGACTGAACGCCCCATAGATACCCCCTGCAGCGTGGGAAGCACTGACACTCCCGTAGAGGATTCTTGGAGTGGCATCCACCATCAGGTCAGCCCAGAATCCGAGACTGGCAGCACGCACACCACTTCTTCTGATGATATCAAGCCCCGCTCAGAGGACTACGATGCAGGAGGTTCACAGGATGATGACTGCTCCAACGACAGAGGCGTGTCCAAGTGTGGCACCATGCGCTGTCATGACTTCTTGGGTCGCAGCAGCAGTGACACCAGCACACCAGAAGAGTTGAAGATGTATGAAGGTGGGGCTGGGTTGAGAGTGGAGGTCCGCCTGCGTGGGAGAGAAGCGGAGACCACCAGCGAAGAGGAGGGAGTAAGGCAACGCCCTCGTTCCTGGTTGCAAAGAGATGAGGTTCCAGTGCAGGAAGAGCACTCAGAAGTTGAGGCCACAGTGACTATAAAAAGTGTCCCTGACCACCAGCTCTTCTCCTCTGAGGAGGAAGAGGAAGATGATGATGAAGAGGAAACAGAAGATGAGCGCTCAGAAGTTGAAGTGATTCCAGGTCAGGGTCCGCCACCACCAACTGAACCCTCACCACACTTTCAGGGGATCGTCAACCTGGCTTTTGATGACGACGGTGTGGACCAGGAGAATGACCAGCCCGACTACCAGTCGACTTCTAACTTCCGTCGCTCAGTGTTGCTCTCTGTCGATGAATGCGAGGAGTTGGGTTCAGAGGAGGGCGGTGTCCAAACTCCGCCTCAGCAGCCAGATGATGCTGTGACTCCCTGTGATGTTTTTGAGAATGACTCTGCAGCTCCTCAGTTCAGTTGTGCCCTTTCCAGTGACCAACAGAACCATCTGCCACATCATGTTGAAAACACAGGTATGAAGCACAAAAAACACAAGGAGGAACAAGAAGAAAAATCTGTATTCCTTACAGAGATCCAGGACACCATGCAGGAGGAGAAGAATCACATCCAGGTGGACGGAGTGAAGTCCAGCTGTCCTCCCCTGGACTCTGACACCAGAGACACACCTCCCCAGGAGCGCCCATGCCACCTGGATCTGCGTCACACTGAACAGTACAATGGAGGGATGAGCAGAAATTACACCAATCCTTCAGAAAGCAAGAAAGCTGATTTACATCTAGACTTAAATGAGTCTCAGTTGACAGGGAACTCCCCTGTACATGCCGCACAATCTCCAGCAGGTAATGTATGATCTACGGACCCTTACTAGACCCCAAATCCACACCCATCTTATCCCCCCAATCTCCATCAGTGAAGGTATTTTTTTTTATCCCCACAAGATTCATTCTCCTTTACTCCAATTCCTTGACCTCACCTACTTCCAGTATGTATCTTACCTCACCTTCAAAAAAAAGGATATTACTAAGCATACTAGTTTAGTAACTAGTAACAAATACAAGTTCAAATTCAAATGAAATCTGCTAAAGCTTTCTCTCATCTCAACCCACTGATCATGTAGCTGTTGTAAATTTGAATTTGCAACATAAATATCCTTTTACAGATGGAAATTGGTCTCATCAAAACTGTACATCTTTAAACAACTGAACTACCTTTAGTTTGAGGCATGTAGGCCCAAACTCAGTTTACACATCAAAGGGAAAAACTGTACATTTCATTAAAACTTACCATAAAATTGTATTTGTCTAAAAGAATCTGCCTTGTTTCTGACAAGGCTTGTGACATAGTTTTATCAATGCACTTTTATGTACATAAAAATAAGATTTTTGATAATTTTTGTCATTTCTTTTATGCAGTGGAAGAGTCTTTGGCCATTTTAAGCCATAGATCATTTGACATCTCTGAAAGTGCTATATTCAGCATTTTAATATCAATATATGAAATGATTTTAGTTTGTTGCTATAATTACTTACACACTAATACCATCATTGAGATCATTTTGTCATGCCAATAATCAAGATTTTTCTCATTAATTCAATTAGCTACTGCCTCAGAACATGCTGCTACAGCATGTCTTTCTGATGCTCCATTTGTGTTGGTTTTTGTGTTGATGTATTCTTAGGGATAAATATGCTTGGCTCTTTGGCTCAAACATTTTTTGAGAAACACAAACTTCTAGCTCCAAAATCTCTGTGCCATAAAGCACAAACATAGCAGGACCTTGTTCCTAGTGGTTCATGTTGTGAAATGCAATGTAGCATCACCTGATACTGCTTGGCTTTGTTTACATGGAGGCTTATATTCCAATTCTAATTGCTTTAAAAGCTCAAAAATGATAAAAGTACTGCCTGTAAACATTGCAGTCACAATAAACTGGCAGTTTATTCCGACTGATTCTGGGTCAGTTGGAATAAACCTTTCCAGAAATCGATCAGAAGAAAAACTGTCCCATCTAAACAGTTTAACTTGATCAGCTTATGGCTGCATCCTTCTGGTCTTGACGTAAATGTGTGTGGACCAAGTGGCAATCTCCAGGGTTGAAAAATTAAGTGAGCAGAAGTGTTAAAACCGGTTCCTCTAGTAATAGCCACTTGAGGCTGGCACCCATGTTAAACTGCCCAACATGTATGGATAGTTTATGTCTGTGTCTGTTACTTGGCACTACCTAGCAGGTGTCTGCAACTGTGAGATGCACCTGTAGAGTTTATTGATGCAGCTCGCTAACCAAGCTTACTAGTATTAGCTGATAAATTGGCATTCCACCCTCTCGTCTAAATATGTTCATGTCTAGCTCCAAAAACAATCAACCAAAATGCTAATGCTGAGCCTTCAAAACGCAATGAGTCCATTAGCCAATAGGTGACGTCACAGGGGCTGCAATCATCTTTTATTACAGTCTGCGGTGTATGCATACGCTTCTGGCCTTTCCAAAAATAGCAGTTTGAGCTCAGCTGTTTCCCTGCAGAGTTATTTTTATACACAAACACTTCAAAAAAATTGGGAGGGTTTAGCACAAAGTAAGAACACTAACCACTGCACTGAACAGACGATTGGGGAAGATTCATGCATGACACACTGATTCACTTTTACATGTGTCACTCTGTTGTAATGAAGTGCTTCTGCGCATGTAAACACCGGACTGAAATAAAACACACTGCATGTAAAGCGATTACCCCAAATCCTCAGCAAGACTGAGAAAAATGCGTGCGGGTAACTGCAGCCGGTGATGGTGTTTTTGTTCGCAGTAATTATACTAACAGATGAAAATCTTTGTTGTTGTTAAAATGCTACATGTAGCACCTTTTAAAAATTGTAATCAGGTAAATTACTCTTTTTTTTTTTTTTTTCTTCCAAATTTCTGGA
>VVAS01067591.1:5878-17548 GCA_015103295.1 Ptychochromis oligacanthus
AGCTGCTTTTTGCGTTTAGAGTTTTGAAGGAGACTTGTTTTTTTCCATAACAAACAATATTTTTTTTTTTTTTATTTTAGGTGTTTTTTTTTGTTTTTGTTTTTGTTTTGTTTTTGGTTATACGAAAATCTTAATTTAAAGTAGTGTTATCATGCTTTGAAATTTACAATGAATAATGTAAATAGCCTAAACTACAAACTAATTAATGCCAATCGTGCATTTAAAGCCTCGGGCAGTGTGGTCTTTACTGGACCCATCAATTTGTGTTTCTGTCCATCCCAAGCTGAACCCTGCAGATGAGCCTCAGAGAGGACAGCCCTGTGTCACCTGTGGAGAACAGTGTCCTGGCTTTGCCCTGCACAAATGGAGGTACAGCACTAAATCACTCCATGCACCAAAGTCACTCTGATGTTCTCATGCTACAGATGGGTGAGCAATCAATATCAAACCAGTTTTGGGGTCTGATGTTTCTTTGTTTTTGCATCCTTTCACATCGCTTCATTCATTCATTCATTCATTCATTCATTCATTCACTCAAGTGAGTTAAACCAGGAGTCATTTGCTGCGCTGCTGCTACCAGTTTGGCAAAGCAGCCATTCTTCACTCCTTGGATTTCTTCTTCATGAACCCTTCCAAACTCTCTACACTTTGAATAGAGTCGACCATGCATCATACTGTGAGGAAACAATTGTTCTGCCCCTGTGTGCTCCAGGATAACAGTTTTACTGTAGAGACCATTCATGCAGCAGGAAGGATTCAAGCCTGCTGCTTCTACAGTCACACTGTCACAACTGAGAGGATGTCAATGTGCTTAGGCTGCAACACAAACTGCGCATTGTTGGAAGAAGTAATCCTGCTGTGGAGTACAGGAGGTTTGGGTTGGAGTGTGAATGATTGTGACTACGCTTGTGCAACTGTGGAGATGTTGTGAGCTGTACCACCTTGTTTCTCTACTGTTTAATGTCTGATGAAGCTCAGCTTGCAGAAAGAACAATATCCCAAAGGCACATAACGTACTGATTATTTTTCAGAATAACAGAACAAGCTGCTTGACTCCCCGCTAATAAGGCTTAGTTGGGGAAGGGAGGTCCAAAACTATAAGCTCAACAAAACACTAATAAGTTTGAATGTTTTTGCACCTGTGCAACACTTAAGGTCTGACTTTATTCTGCAGCACATTTTCCTCATAGATCTAGAACACATCAAAAAGACGATATAAATCATTGTAGTATCTTGGCAAAACAAAAGTCAGCTGGGTTGGAGACCTCTCATTCAAAGACCATGGATTTATGAAGCATTTTGTCTGACAGGAATCCACAATAGAATGGGAGGTTCTAAGCCTTAAAGACCATCCAGTCTCCTTTGCCGTAAACTATACAGGGGCAACAGCAGACTCAGGAATGCAGCCTTTTAATTGCTTGTCAGTGCAGTCCCACAGTAAAAAGTCAACTTTTTTTCCCCTCCAACAAGCTGGGATAAAAAGCCAGTGGACACAGACTTCAGGAACCTGACTTTGTGCTGCGGCCAAAGGCTGTTTTATTGCTCCAACAAGTTTTTGCATCTGAGGGGGGAAAAAAAGACGTGACAATTTATCAAGGAATGTCCTGCTTCTATATCAGGCCAAACTAAATGTGTTTTCACGCTTTAAATAAAAACAAATAAATTTTTTTGCAGGGTGTGGTAGTAATGTTTTGGAATGCAGTGGACTTAAAATGACCGTGGGGTCAGAGATAGTATTGGGAAGGGGGGGGAAGTGTGTGTGTGTACATACTGTCTCCTCTGGTCACAGTAGCTGTTTCTCTGTTGCTCAGTTGACAAGAGCAACACATGTTTTGAATAGATTTAGTGGTAATATTGGCCTATATTAGAAACTATTGGATGACCTGCATGCTAAAGGATAATCCTAGGCTCACACTCTGATGCTGTGTCTATGGTCTCAATCTCTGGATACAATTCCTGTTGAATACAATATGTATTCGTTTTGTAAATCTTGTAAATTATATTTTTGGTTTTTTTGTAGAGTATGCTGTAAGGAGATATCCTTTGACAAATCTCTGCCATAAGAGCCTCCAGTGTACTTGGATTCTCAGTCAGATCTGTACCCCCCTCCCATCTTAAAACGCCAAAGTGGCAAAGGCACAAACAATCAGCTTCACAACAGAGCTTCACTAAACAATAGGTCATGTTGGTTACATCCATCTTTTAAATAGTCTTTGCTCCACACACACAGTCACTCACTGTGGAGAGAAAAAATCCCCAAAACGTTTTGGAATATATTGCCCATTGTTGGACTAACTTTTCCCAGTTGAAAAATTTTAACAAACTACCTAACCCTAGTGCCATGCTGTTATTAGCAATCAACACGGTGTTATACTACTCTAACTAAAGTCTTTTCTTTTCTTTTTTTTAAACTGAATTTAAATTTGCCGATGTGCTTGATACCTTATCTGGAATAATTTAAGGCTGTCCAGGATGAGAATCAGCGATCACTGAATGACACTTAAATTTGATTGGTGGATGTCCCTGTATGGAAGCATGTGTAGCAAGCTCTTGAATTTTTTTTTTTTTTAATAAATCAAGAGTAAATTAGTTTATGTGATTTCTTAATTTTAAAATTTTCAGAGTTTTTTTTTTGTGTTAAAGCAAGTTGGGTGATGTGTTGTTTGTTGATGTATGGCCAGGAGAGCAGAGTTCTCTCGCGATACACAGCCCCTTCCTCATTTGCGACACCTTTTAAAATGACAGCAAATTAGCTCTGCAAATCAGAGATAAATTTGTTTCCATTTCTTAGATCCTTAACATTTACTATATATCCTTCCCTCCAGGCAGACTAGCTCAACGGTGGATTTTGAAGAGCTATTAATGGATTACTTTTTGGATGTGATGTTAATTCACTGATATTACTTTTTCTTTATGTTGCTGCCAGATTTCTTACTCTAAATTTGACAAAACCGATACATTTATCTTTTAAAATGTACATGAAAAACAAGATGTTCAGAATGGGCATTTCCTTTGCCATTTCAAGTTGAATTCCTTCCTCTTATATTGTGTAATTTGCTATATGGTGAAGATTGAGTAGCAAGAAAATATCATTCTAAATCTGTGAGATTAAATCCCCCCTCTGATTATTTTTTTCCTCCATATAAAGTCTGCAATATTGGGATATGCTTATTAAAAGAATATATTAGGGGGGAGTAGGCACTGTCAAAAATTGGGAGGGAAAAAAATTAAGAAAATATGTTGATTCTTCCTGTAAAATTTGTTGGGGTATTAATCCATTAAGAGCAGCTTCGAGGAATGTTATAATTGTTGTTTTACTCAAATGTGAGCATTGTTATTAAATCCTTTATTTAAACAAGCTGTCTCAATGAGATCAAGATCTCTTTTTCAAGAGAGAAAAAAACATATTCAAAAATTCAGACAGACAAACGTATGATAAATCAGATTAAACCAAATAGTCCATGTATGCGCAATGTTAAAGGTACAGTAGAAGAAGACATCTAAACATCCTTTGGGATCTTTCAAGTTGTGTAAGAGCTTGCTGCCCTGATGTGGGTACAAAATGGACAGATGAAAGAGTTTCAGTTTCCCGGCTTCTTGTGTGTCTGTCTGTGTGTGTGTGTGTGTGTGTGTGTGTGTGTGTATATGTGTGTGTGTAGCTACTATGGGTAGGTTAGTGATAGGAGGGGATTCTCTTTGCACAACATGTTCCTCCTGAATTATTAACACTTGCCTTTGGCTTGATTGATTTTCCTTGTGCTAATGAGACTCATTACCAGCCTTATTAACATTAACCCTGAGTGTGAATGTGCTACCTGACCTGCTGGATCACATGACTCTCTTCTACAAGATGCCAGTGTGTTTTTAAAGCTGCATCCAAATGACACCTAAAAAGTTACACTTAACCTGTTTTTGTAGACTTGGGTCAGTCCCGACATGAATCTGACTACAAATGCAATGAGATCTTGCCATTGGCAGTTTTTCATTTCCGCCGTCCAGCAGCACAACATAAAACTTAATTTAAGGCAGTAGGTTTAGTTCAGGTTTTGCCAGAGGTGACTGGCGCTGGACAAAGCCTCCCCTTGTATGCAACAAGGCTTTGGCTGAAACTTCAGCTGGCTAAAAGCAGTTCTGGGGGGTAAAAAAGAAGTAGAAAAGGACAGAGGAAGGAGGAGAGATTATGTTTGCAGTAGAATAAGAGGGACCGGGGTTGAGTTTTAACCCGGCCCTGAATGGCTTGCTGACGTCTGTCCCCTCGGTAACCCAGTGTGATCTGCATAACACAGGGTGGCCCCTCAATTCACTGTTAACAAGACGCTCTGGCAAATAAAACTGTCAGGGTGCCCAGCCATATGAATGGGGTCTGGCTGTTGCAGCAGAGAAGAAGACTCAGTTTTAGGTGAGGGGGAAGGGGGAAAGAAACCAGCGGTGGTCGGTGCCAGATAATGGAAACTTAGGAGATTTATCACTAAAGCTCTCTGTGTATTGGCATGTAGATGGTAAGCCTCTTTGCTTGATAGTTTCCAGGGATGAAAACACTCCCTGACCTGCTGTGTTTTCTCCTTTTCAGGGCTTGTTTGTATCTGTAATAGCACTCAAATGGGTCAGGAAGCAAAATACTTTACTAATAAGATTGGCTTTTTATTGTCTAAATGGCATGGTTTGGTTTTGCCATTTAGAGGTTTATTTTGAAGGGGTTATATTTTGACAGAGCTGCAGGGTCCTGTGATATATGACTGATGTTCACAGATAACGCAAACCTGGGGAGCTTTGACTCTGTGATATAAATCATAGTTTGACCTTTGGGTTCTCGGACCGTGTTGGGCTGAATTTGTCCCTTCCTATTTCTCTCCTTTCATTCACTGCTAGCTTTGTCTGTCGCTCCTCTCCTTTTCCCTGCAATTCCTCCTTGTTTTCCTTTCTGTCTGAGTCACCCCATAATTGACTGTAACAAGATGGTCTTGATGAGGATTATGCATGTTGGTCACGGAAATAAGGATGGCCTACACATGAAGCCAGCTGATATCCTGCGGGGCCTGGTGGCTGCCTGCTGAATTCCAATGATATCCCCACATCAAAATTCAACAGCCAGGCTGATGTGGCACAAAATTACAGACAGAGCAAAAGCAAAATTCCTGTAGTGTGCCTTCCCTTCTACATTTGGGGATTTTAATAAGCATGGGCAGTGAAATGTTTGTTTACAACAAGTGCAAAGTCCTGACATGTTGCCTGACTTGAAATTTTGATTGCACACATCGTTTCAGAAACTACATCTAGTTGATTCAAACATATGCCCAAGCACCGATAATAATGCAAGTTTATTACTTATTGGGGCAGAATATTATTGATTTATTTTTTTTTTGTTGTTTAATTATCTCTTCTGCTTGACATGGTGTGATGGTGTGGCACTCTATTGGACTTTTTAATGGCTCAGGATTTATTTGTAGATCCTGTGAGGAGGGAGCAGCCTCTCATCGGGTTTAGATGCAGCTTGTGGTGCATTCCCCAACAGATAAATTGTAGGCCTAAGAGAAAGATGGATGTAGGTCACAACAGAGGGTGGTGTCATGTCATCCACCAGGTGGGTTCTGGAAATGTAACAGGAGACGCTGTGAGGTGTTGGGTTCCTCTGACGCTTTTGTAATGCTCTGTCATTAGTACTGTAGTAATTTACTGACAGACTATGCACAAGCAAAAGTAGATTTGTTGACTAAAGAGCTTTGGTCCAAGTATCAGGCAATATAATATAAATCTTCTCTTGCTTTTTTTTTTTACACTTGTCTTTTTGTGAAAGTAAGAGTTGTTCATGTTGTTCCAGGAAAAGCAAGTGAGGTAGAAGTAAGAGATGGCTGCCAAACTGACTATTTTCTTACATCAGCACCTCAAACAGAGATGCTCACTTTACTTCACCTTCACCACTGAGCTTAGCTATTAATACCTAGCATTATTAATTAGTATTTCATTATGAATTAGCTTTTAGCATTTAGCTGCACTGTCATTAGTTGCATGTTGACACTTCAGTATATTCTTAATATGTATATGTTAGAAATGAAATCTATTAGCAACCCTCTAATCATATTGCCTTTCTCTCCCTGGTTGTTTTCACACTGATTTAACAACTTTAAATGATCTTTTGCCATTGAAACATTCTTAAAAAGCATCCCTGTAAAGAGCAGTATGTTCAATTAAGCATTTTTGTACTTCTCTTGTTTAGGTGTTGAAACTAAACTGACCAGCAGGGGGCAAACATGTCTAAAGTAGACACTGAACACCAGTAGCCACTTTGTTTGCACAAATGTGACTTGCCTGCATTGTCTATTAATTCATCCTGACACTTTAATTCTCTTCAAAATATTTTCACACAATATATAGATGGGTGTCAAAAAAAAGAGGAAAGACGAACATAAAATATGTTAGTAAGGTGCTGTGCTGCCACAACAGATTCAATGTTGAGCAAGCATCAAGACGTGCCTTGACATTGTTTCTCCAAGTCTCTGGAAATCTGTAGGAGAGCTGGAGCACAGGTGGACAGGTGTTTGTTTGTTTTGTTTTTTATTGGTAGAATATTCTGTCATCATAGATACATTTGTGTGAAATTTTGTAATAACTGAATAATTGGCATATACATTTCCGTGCTAATCAGTTCATCCTTGGGTTCAAATGAATGTTTGCACTAACTTTGAAGAAATTCCCTCAATGTGTTATTGAGATGTTTTGTTCACAATAAGTGGACAGATGGACAACCCAAAAACAGAACACCACTAACTACGACTGTCGCTGGCGCTGGGGCATAAAAGTAGTCTCCTTTCAAATTCAACCAACTTTTGTGCAGTTCTGACGGTTTTGCTTTTGCTCTAAATTTGTATAAAACCCTTATAGCCTTCAGCTCTCCCTAACTTTCACTTTTCTTACATTAACAAACATTTGTAATTCCCCTTGACTTCCGTGCTAGTGATGCTCATTCATTCTGATGTTTGCCCTGGTGCTGATCCATGCCTTAAAGCAGGCTTAGTGTGCTGAGCTGCCTTTGAACTGTCACTGAGAGTAAAGTCAGCAGGTCAACAAACGGAACTATTTGTGAACTATGAATGACTGCATAAAAATTTGGTGCTAATCCGAGTAAATGTAGATGTCTACAGACTAAGTGATACAGGAATCAAAGAGAAAGTTGCAGTTGATCCTCTGGGGACCTTTAATATCTGTTAAAGGTCCATTTAGTCTTGCTTAGAGGAAAAAGGGGAATCACTGAAGGATAGGATTCACTCATTTAAACTGTTGTAACCATCCCTATAGCCTTGTTACCCATCCATACTGCACCCATTCCTACAGCAAACATGGCTGGAAACAGAGAAAAATGCCAAATCTTACGTTAGAGATCCTGCAGTTTGCAAATGTTTGCATTTCCTCTTGATTCATGTCTTAAAGAACTGATAAGTTATTGAAGCTGCAAACAAATTCCCAGTTAACTGATGAATCAGTCCAGCAGTATGTGGGTGGTTAGATTGACAGGGGAGATCGGACTGATGGAAAATTAAAGATTGACTGAATTTCAGTGAATGCAGTATGTTACCTTGTGTTTCATTGTACACTTGCTCTTTCTTTGAACTGAAATAACTAATTAACTTATATTTCCCCTCTTCGTTTGTTTCTGTTATTTGTTGCTTGCTTATTTTACACCTGTAGTCATTCATTCTCATTGTGCCACGTATCACTGCTTCACCTCAGCTCATTAACCCTCTATCCTTATGGCCACCTCTCTCAAGGTCCTGGCATCCTTCCATCCATACATCTCCTCATCTATGTAGTTTAAAGACTGCCAAACCAGTGCAGAGAGGTTTACGCACTGCACCACTTCAAAGCCTTCTTTGATTCTCTCCTCTTGTTTTATCCCCTCCCCCTCCTCAGTTTTCACCGTCTAGCCACCTGTTCTCATTCGGGCTGGGTGTAAAAGGGAAAATGCTTAAGGAGCTGTGCTAACACCACAATTTGAACACACAGTCCTACAGAATTTTCATGTCTTTGGAATACTTTCTCAGCTGTGGTGATTTGGAGTAGAAAATGTTCCTCAGTTTTGTCTTTAGCAGCCAATAGAGGACAGTATTGTACAACAGCAAAGCGGTCTTATCCGAATTGGAATCCTCATTTACTAATGCGTTAACTGGAATGTGGAAGATTATCAGTTTTTACATAATAGCAACAGTACTAATACCTACAGTACTGTAAGACACTGAGCATGGATCATTACTTTATTAGGGAAAAGTCATACGTTAGGAGAAGGCTGACAGTTTCCTGCTGACATTCCAATTACTCTAATTACTTGTCCTGCTTTTTTTTCTTTTCTTTTTTTTTTTACAGACCCCAAATCCCAGTTGAACCCAAAGCCTTATTTGTCTAAATTGCAAAACAGGAGCTTGATGACTCTGCAGTGTTAAATTATTTGATTGGTTTATTGATTCAGCCAACCTACTGATTATTGGTTGGCTGAAGTGGCCTATGGACCTGAGAGATTTGACTATTGTCATCTAATACTCAAGAAAGGACCCAGACAGCCACTCCATCAAAAAGCATTGAGGATGGACCGTTCTGATGTGTCATTTTGACCAAGTTTGTTCGCTGAAAACAGAAATTCTAATGTGTTGGACAAACGGCACACACCGCCACAGCTTTGGCCCTTTATTTATTATCTGTTCCTCCTAAACCCCTTTCACTCTTCATCGTTTTCTCTTTTCCCTTCCCACGTCTGTCTCTGTGTGTAATTTGTCGTCATCTGAAGAGTGGGCGAGGTGTCGTCTTCATTCTGCTTACAGTTCTGCATGAGTCAAAGCTGAATCTAATAGGCAGGCTGGATGAGCTGTGATGCTCTGCTTCTGTTCAACTGGTTCACGGACTTTGTTGTGTATTTGGCTTTTTTTGAAGCCCGTGTGTGAGAGAGAGAGAGAGAGAGAGAGTTTATTAATAGCAGAGAGGCTCTTAAGTGAAGCTGATATTTCATGGATATGAGGGTAGGCTGACTCTCAGTGCCAAGCTGTACAGGTATCTATCAACTGATCTGAGTGCAGAGAGAATGGAGGGGGGCAGAAAACCGAAGAAGAAGGCTTTGAGGCATGGCCAGCTACCTCTGATAAAGGCCAGAAGTAGCACCGCCTCACTGAAATATTAGAGCTCACACACACCAACCATACCAACAAATGGATAACGGTTTATTTTTATGGCCGTGGTTGTAAATTTTTGAGATTTTCTTTAGAGATGGTTCACAAAAATTCTAGTGTAGATAACTAGACTGCATTCTTTTTTTTGTGATGTTTTAGTTAAAAACTGGTGTCAGTAACTATATTTGAGAATCTGATGATGATTTATTGACCAATGCTATTATTTGTTTTATTTGTATATAAACATCTTTGATAAGGACCTCAGCTGAGATACTTGATCATCTTGGACAGTCTAGCACTGCCATCCCAAGCCATCCTGCAAATATTGCAAAAAATAAATGAATGAATATGGGTTTGTTTTTGTTTTTTTTCTGGTGCAAAATGAAATGAACATGATATATAATACATACATGGAGTTATAACAGTATTACAGTATTACCACCTGGTGCCAGAATAGCTCTGAACTGTCAAGGCATGAACTCTACAGGACCTTCGAAGGTGTTTTGTCGAATCTGCCCCTTAAGTGTTAAGTGTTAGCAGCAGATACTTTAAGTTGAGGCGTCTGCATGTCAGATTTGTTCCAGCACATACTGCTATCGGGTCATTGCGTGTCTCTCCTTGACTACTGTTGTTAGATATTCAACACTGCAGACCGGGAACACCCCTCAAACCTTGCTGTTTTATGAATACTCTGACCCATTCATCTGGCCAATGACATTTTGGCCTATGTCAGTCGCTCGGGTCTTTGCATTTGCCCATTTCTTCCACATACAGCATTCACACTGAAAAACTACTGTTCATTTTATGTCTAATATTTTGTAGTCTTGGACAAGCTGTTATAAGAGAATCAACGTTATCTGCGTCATCTTTGAGTTTTTATAATATTTTGGCTCGACTGTGTTTGCAGTCACCCAGAACTGGCTAATACAGTCATGTGAAAAAAGTTTTATATAGTCCTGTGAAAAGCTAAGAACACCCCATGATTCAGTAGCTTGTAGAAGTACCTTTAGCAGCAATAACTTGAAGTAATCGTGGCTTTATCAGTCTCTCACATCGTAGTGGAGGAATATTGGCCCACTCTACAATGTTGCTTCAGTTCATTGAGGTTTGTGGGTATCTGCTTATGCCCAACTCTCGTAAGGTCCCATCACAGCATTTCAATCAGGTTGAGGTCTGGACTTTGACTGGACCATTGCAACACCTTGATTCTTTCGTTTTTCAGCTATTCTGTTGTAGATTTCCCAGTGTGCTTGGGATCATTGTCCTGTTTCACGACCCAATTTCAGCCAGGCTTAGCTGTCGGACAGATGGCCTCACATTTGACACAGTGGCATTGTGCTAACACAATGACACTGTGTTAAAATGAATGATTCAGTTCAGCAAACTGCCAAAACCTCTGCTTTCACAGAGGTGGTCACACTTGCTGATAACCAGTTAATAAACTGCATTTGATAAGTAGCACCTGGATTCTACTTACCCTCTTAATTTCTGTGGAAGCAGCAAAGGTGTAATTGGAATTTTTTTTCACATCACTGTTAATCTAGTTATAATTTTCCCATCTTATGCATTTTCAAAGTTTATTTTCTTAAATGCTTTGCTCTGCTACTCTTTAGGTATGTAGAGAGAAAGATGATCTGGAAGAGACAAACGTATAGACTGATATATGACAAATTACCCAGGTTGGATTTAAGTGCGTTTTACTTCTATGGTGCAAGCTTTAGCCAGTTCAGACATGTGGATGTGAAGTACCTTTACATGATCTTATAAGGCTGTGTGTTGCAAAGAGACAGCGTGGGCCCTAACAAAAGGTACAGACATTGAGTCATTAGGATTAAGTTGGATAGAAATGTGAATCAGTAATGCAGATGCCTGACAAAGTTATCTTTGTGATTCGATTGAGGCCATCATCACCCTTATTTTGCAATATAATGGTGCTGTTGCTCTAGCTTAACTCCCAAGAGCTCTGCATTTTTGAATCTTACACTCTCTCTTTCTCTTCCCTAGCAATCTTTATCACTTATCTGATCGAGTTTATTTGTGCAGGTTGACCAGTTGCCAAGGCAATGATGAATGTGCTCTAAGTTTGCTGCTGCCTTGACAACAAGCCAGATAAGTTCTGCAATATCAGTAAGACAATAGGAGAACCAATAGATATGGACAGTAAGCAGGCATGAGAGAGAAAGAGAAACTTGGTGTTGCTTATTTGATGACAGACTGTTGAGTGCTTTTTGATATGGTGACAGGGCGGTTTTGTGGGAGCTCTTGGCCCTAGTTGCGTGGTCTGAATACCGTTTCAAAAACTTTTGATCCCTGATAAGAGTACATTTCTGTGGGAAATATTGCACACTTTTCTTTTCTTCTTTTGAATGACATCAAATTTTGTTACAAGGAGTTTTAAATGAAGATCGTTTAATGGCTTCAGTCCAGAAGAGTCACCGTCAAACTGGCCCTTTATTTTAAATGGTTACCGTAACTAAGTTCTTTAAGGTTATCAGTTCAAAGAATTTTTGCCAGTGACATT
>VVAS01067596.1:2487-14139 GCA_015103295.1 Ptychochromis oligacanthus
CATGAGCACAGGGCTTCAGTGGCTTTGTCCAACCTCCAGCAGTGGCAGCAAAGGCAACATACTTTAATGGGAAGCCGTTTAACAGTTTTATGCAGAGCACATGCAGAGGCTATTATTGCTGATTTCTCTGGGATGCAGATTTGCTCTAAATGGCTAACAATCTTCCATTCTCTTGATCCCCCTCCCTCTCTCCTCCTGCTCCCTATCTCCACCTCTCTAACCTTTTATATCTCTGTCTGTTTATGCCTCTAGCTTGAGTCTTTCTCATTTCTCTTTCCCAATCCCTCCACCGTCTTCACTCATTCTTTCCATCTCTTTCTCCAGGAATGCACAGAGAGGGCTTTGGGTTGCTCGGTGGAGGATCTGAAGGCTCTTTTCTACTGTGAGCTGTGTGACAAGCAGTACCTCAGACACCAGGAGTTTGACAACCACATCAACTCCTACGACCATGCACACAAACAGGTACATGAGATACACACATACACACTATGTAGGGGCACAAAAACTGACACACAAGCAGTCTTTTCTACCATATCTTCTTGTAGAGTCTGGGTGTGTTAGCATTATGTGTTTTGATGGAAAGCTGCTTTACATGTCCATGTCAATCTGCCCATTGGGTACGGTTTCTCACCAGGTAACAGTAGGAGTGTGACAACCACATCATCTCTTACTAGCACACATACTGAGGTGGCACACTTCAGCTTGAAGAAGGCAAACAAGCAAACACATACAGCCTCTACACACACATAGCACTGCAATTATAGTTCAGATTTCCATTTGAACACGTTGATATAAAAATTAAATAGACTGCATTAATCCATCATAGGATAATTGAAGCCAGAGCACCTAAAACAAATTTCCAAAGACTATAATAAAAACAAAATAACAATAAAAAACAAGTGTCTGCTATAAACACTATAGTAGAGTTTAGAAAGTAATTATGGTACTGTATCTACTAGACACACAATAAATAAGCAAATATTTTGGTGCAAAAGGCTATATGCTGTAAGTCTACAAATATTAATAAATGCATAATCAAACATATGTTTTCTTTTTCTTCTGACATTATTAAAACAAAATATGCGGAAGGTATTACTGGATATTGTGTGCTATAACTTTGCAAACTGGGTATGAGCCAAATACGGAAAGATTTAATATTTTATCTGTTAAATGGGCAAAGTGAAGTTACTCACATCCTCTCTCTCCTCGTGTCTCTTCTGACTTGTTACTACTACATACTACATAATGATGAGGTCTAGATTATCTAACTAGTTGTTAAAAACTATCTATTTTCAACAAATGTGATGCAGCATTGAAAACCAGGCTAAAGTCCAAATTTTTCATTTACTCTTATTTTTCCTAAAATCTCTAAACTTCTACATTAACATGCAAAAAAATGATTTCATTTATCCATCTTTGTTTACTTTCTATGAATTTTTAATTTGAAGATGTCCAACTGTGTCCGTTCTTTGAATTATTAGTAACGATGCAAATAGATAAATACTCACTTGTATCACATTCATAAATGATTAAACTTCTGATAAAAACTCCATTAGGTTTACAAGAAATGGTTGATCGATCGCAATCCACACAGAACTCGCCAGCATCACTAAAGGGGCAAATTTCTCTGGCTGAGTGGCCAGGTCGACCCTTAGGCATGTGTGGCTACGCTGAGCGGGGGTTTTCTTCCTCACAGCCGAGAGGTTTGCTGGACGAGGATTTGGGGAAAATAATGTGTTGTTTATTTGCAATTTATGCATCAGAAACTGTTCAAGAAACCACATTTTTCTGACACTTTTTTAAGAGACATTTGGAGAAAGTTAAGATAACAAACACTGGAAATATTGGAAAGTCTGATTGTTCTTGATCGTGTCATTACTTGGCTGTTTTTGTGCGCACATGGGATTCTCGGTTTGCATCTTGGGCTGGCTTTTCCGGTGCTGCATCACAAATATCAGAAAATTCCTGATTACAGATGTAACAACACAATAATTTGAAGTCTGATATCTCTGTGAACTAAATAGGAAGCGTCATTTTACAGTGCATCAAAAGCCAAGCACATCTCCTAAATTTAGTACTAAGGTGATAATACCGTGTTTTGTCTGAACACTTAAAAAGGTTTTCAGAGTTGAAGTTATTATTGCATGAAAAATAAAGTGACTGTATTAAATAAATGCAACCAAGAAGTATTGTAGATGTACTTAAGTGTCACCATATTTGTAAGCCCCAGATTACAAGCAGAGTTCTTTTTTCTCTGGGCCAAAACTCAGAGCAGTTGATTTGTATGTATCTGGTACATAAGAATGCTTCTAAAATTCACTTTATTCTTCAGTTTGTACTTCCTTCAAAAAGAAAAATAAATATTCAGTACCAAATAAAACAGAGCTATTAGTCATAGCTTAAGTATGATTCCATTATTCCGGTTTGGACAAGATAAGGCCAGTGGACCATTAGAAAAAGCCTCAGCAGCAGGTTTTCTCCTGCATTCTGCTTTCACATCCATTTTCATACACAACCTCCACTCTGGACTAACAAGCTGTAGGTTCTTCTGATAGCTCATTTTCCTACAGCTATCTGTTGTCATGCCAAGGCATACACTCGCATGCACAAACATACAGACGTGCACTTACCCGTGTACACACTCATCCTCAAATGCAGGCAATCTCTCAAACAAGCCAAGCCGCTTCCCACTTCTGAACACCCACACTATGTATCATGAAATAAACATTAAATAAGACTGTTCCTCCTCTGTCATTGTTCTTTGAAAATAAATTGAGGCAACTGCAGGCCAATGTTAATGCTTTGTTTTAGCCAGCGGCAGGCACATGAAACGAGCTGCATGAGGCACTGAGCTGACAGTAGCCACTGGCGCTGTAAGAACACACACACACAAATACAGGAATGCATGTACACTCTGCCCACAGAGCAGACAACAGATGAAATTCTAGCTGAAGACAGTTTCCCTGCAGGAGTATTGGCTTTGGAGAATGGAAGTTGATTGCGTTTGCTCTGTCTTCTTTCCCTGTCATCGATTCAGGGATAAACATGTCTGAATACAGGGCTTTATCAGCATTTACTGCTGATTACAGAAATTGCTCATTACAACAGAATTACACTCCCTTTTAAATAAAAGAGCAATCAGCCCATTAGCATTGCCCCTCAAATGCTACCTAAGAATACATCATCCTTCATTCTAAGGCCCTAGTGGATATGAATCAACTCTGACTCATCCATAGTTGCCTCAGCCTGAGCACTCCTTAACACATCTAAAGGAATATTGATCGAAGCTTTGACAGATGCATTGAGCTTCACAGCACACAGCTAGGCTTGCATGTTGGAGAGCAGGAACATCACTTCCTGCAGTTGGGGACATGACATCGACTCTGAAGACAAAAGAATCCACTTTAAAGTTGAAATGTGTCTGTCCTGTGTGTTCAGCAAAAACGGTTCTGTGTGCAATATTTTAGTTGTCTCTAAATATAGCTTCAGGTTTGCCTGCAGTAGGACCTGGTTTAAGAGAGAACAATAACCTGGAAGAGTGCAAATGCGAGAGCAAGCAGGAAGTATTTATCCTCATATATTTCATCTATTACAGACCAGTCTCTCTCTCTCTCAGGCATTGCCACTGACATTTACAGTACAACAACTCTTTTTTTTTATAGTACAATGCAGTGCAACAGATTTTTCATCCTCACTCCTGGCTCCTTCCACAGTTGTTCATTATGTATGCCTCTGTGCTTGAACAAGATTAATATTTCCCATAAAATGAGATTGGCATCACAATGACTCAAAGCTTTTTGGTGTACACTAACATATGATCACTCACATCTACAGACAATCTACGAGAAGTTATGCTGTGTTTAAGGAATACAAACCCACAAGTGTCGCTTCTGTGGCATATACTTCAATGCTGTCTTCAGTGAGCTGACATAGGGATGTTAAGCATTGAGCGATAATGTAAAAAGACACCAGCTTGTGTAAGACTCAGCTGGGATTAACCTGAAAACTGTCAGCTCCTGCACAGGATCTGTGAAAGAGAGTGACTGTATAAATAAATCTGATGCATAAGGGGCTAATCTGATGCGTTCATGCATGCATGTTTGTGTGTGACACATATTGTATGGGTGGATAGGATAATAGTATAACATAATCTAAAAGTGAGTGTGGCGTAATCCTGCCGCAACTTATACTACAGGATAAGAGTATATATTGTAAACAACAAATCTTGAATGTGTAAGCTATGGCTGGACTGCACAATGAAGTAGCTGGGATATACTGGAATGTGTGATTGAATAACAAGGGAAATAGAAGGGATGGTGGTGCAAGATACTGCAGCTATCCCCAAACTCCAGAGTCCTTCCTTACCCTTCAAACACACACAAAAAGAAAGACACCAACATCCGCGCACACATACCTGCCAAGCATGGATAAAGAAGGGATTACAGTATGTCAGAAAAGGAAACTGGAGAGAGAAAGGCGCATGAATCATTGTTTCCCCAAGAGAACTGGTCCACCTATGGCTATAGAAATATAAGTTCATGTAAATACACAGATGGGTAAAGCTCAACAAATTATTAATTATCCTGAAATATAATGGAGGTAAAGACCAACCAGTTTGCTCAAAAACTGAAGTTACTGTTTGTGTTGTGTCTCATGTGCTCTCTCATACACAGACACAGACAAGCACACATTCAGCGTAAACAGCACTCCAGCATTCTTCCAACAGAAATATCTGGTCTTTGTAGTATTTGATGTTTGTGTTTGGTGGTGTGTCATTCTAACATTAGCAAATGAATGTCTTCTGCTTAGTTCACTGATTCAAAAGTACCTCTACTCGAGCTGTGATGACTACTAAACGGATTCTGTGGCACGCCATTGGACTGAAGGGCACTGTCCAAAATGAAAAATGTTGCTCTGACAGTTCAGAAAGAGCAGCAGCATCATCATGAAATCACTTATTCCACTCATCTCAACTGCATGTGTAATCTACTATTCACTAGTTGGGCTGTGTTTGGTTTCAAGCTGTGTGTTGAAGGAAGGACCCTTTCTTCCAGACTGAATGGAGTTAATTGGACATGAGCTTTGGAGGAGAACATCTGCAAACACTGTTGACTGATGTGTATGCTTTGAAAGACAGCTGCCTGCAGAGAGCTTCCTAAAACTAACTCTCGCTTACGCTCCTTTTTGTCCCACTCTTGCATCTCCCTTCTTCCTCACAACCCCCTGCCATCCACATACTGTTTCTGTCCCTCTGTCTATCCCTCTTTAATTCCATTTCCTGCAGAGGCTGAAGGAGCTCAAGCACAGAGAGTTTGCTCGTAACGTAGCTTCAAAATCATGGAAGGACCAGCGCAAACAGGAGAAGGCTCTTAGGCGTCTGCACCAGCTTGCACAGCTGCAACAGGAAAGTCAGCGGTGAGTGGGAAGAGTGTGTATTCGTGCCAGTCTCTGGCAGTATGTGTGTAATGAGACCAGGGGCAGGAGTCCAGAGGGGTTAGAGTGCATCACATCCAGTCAACATTTCGTAGGTTTGATGGATGCATCCACAGATGTGAGAGCACTCAGCTGGCTTAGCTGGGCCGCAGGTGAAGTAAATATATCATGAAGACACATTCTTGCTGACACTCGGATTGTCTGATTCATTTGTAGGTGGAGGACATGAGGTTTTAGTGAAAAATTAGTAGCAGAACAGCAGGCAGGGGTTATTTACTAAATAAAATAAGCGAACTAAATTGTAAAAGGAAACTTGCTTCTGGCTGTCCTCACCTAAAGCAATCAAAACAACTGATAAAATAAGACAATACATCATGCAATAATCAGCTTGATTGCAACTATTCCCTGTGCAATTTAAAGTGTTTTCTTATAATCAGGTGACAAAATGTGAAGAGCATAACTATGACTACCAATAGCATGCACCTTTCTTTCTTTCTCTTTCCTTCCTTCTTACATTATAAAGATAGAGTGTATACTCTTAGATTTTATGGTGTATTTTCACATCCTTTTGCTTTTTATTCATTGAGTCATCTGTTTGTCTAAAACTTTCTAAATTTTCATGTAATTTAAACAATTTAACTTTAAGATACGTATCTTATCAGTAACTTTTAGGTGTGGTAGAAAAGTTTGTATGTTGCATTGTTGTATGACCACACCCAAAAATGATGCCAGAGTGAGTGGCTCAGTGTAAATCTGGAGTGATGCTGGAAAAACTCAGTCAAGTATTTTCAACTAAAGTCACATATGCTTGTCTTATCACATCTTGTTGCAGAGTCCAAAGAAGGACCTATGGCATAAGACGCACAGTCAGAGCTGTGAGTCAGCAGCGAGATAAAGATGTGGAACAAAGAGACCACAGCCCTAAGGACAAACCTGAACCCTTGTGCCAGCCCCAGCGATCCACTTCTACACAACCCAGGACAACTAAAGTCAGCTACCTGTCAGAAGATCCATGCCAATCTATTTCCAAAGTACCACCGGTCACTGCTCTAGCAGAATCCCCACTAGTGACCGAGACAGCCGATACAAACACTCCTGCAGTGAGCTCCCAGTCTTGCCACAGCCTGTATTCCCAGCTGCCTCTCTCTTCACAGGGGAGAGTGGGAGGCAGGCTTGGAGTATCCTTCTGTTTCTCACGCAGGGGGCCCAGGCTGGAGCCTTCTGCCTCCGTTTTTTCAGACCTGGAGGAGGAGGAGAGAGAGAAGAGGGAACAAATGAAAGAAAGGATAAAGGGAATAATGGAAGATATTGACAGGGAAATTGGGGTAGGAGATGAGAGGAAACACAGTGAGAGCGAAAAGGATAAGTCCGACTCTGACAGTGTCTTACCGAGCGACATGCAGCTGATCCCAAGAGAGGCCGTGAGAGAAGAGGAACAGATTGAAAAAAGAGACATAGCAAAAGAACACTTTCCTATTTCCACAGCAGCACCTGATAATCAGAGTCATGATTCACTGTTCTCAACATCACAAGCTCAGGTGACCATATGGGACACAGCACCAGCAGTAGCACACATGGATACCAAACACACAGACAGCAAGTCAGAGGGAAAGCAAGAAACAGAGAGTGGGAGGGAGGTGAGTCAGTATGTGTGTGTGCTTGGTAAAGATCGCTCTACTCGTCTGAGATGGCCTGTCAGTTTGCTTAAGTTCACCAAGTCTCAACCACACATCTCCTATAGCTGCAACCCGCTCTGCTTGAACCTCCAACGGCCAGAAAAAGTCACAGAGGCTCTGAAGGACTCGCAACAAAATCAGTTGTGTTCCCTTTCATATGAATCAAAACCATGTGTACCAGCTGTTCTTAAACCAGACACTCCATCCTGTTTACAAAGACAGATAAGACAAGAGTTGAGAGCACACAGAGAGAAAAAAGCTGAGGAAATTTTCAAAGCAGAGCAACATATCGATGTGGAGACAGAAGCACACCTGTTCCTAAAGAACAAAAACCTTTTATCATCAGAAACAAGAACAGAAAAGGAAAGATGCATGCTAAGTATGGAAAATTGTGTGCGGGCAGCTTCCCATCCATTTGACCCCACTCATAGTGACAGCTCTGACACAAACTTCCAGAATCCTCTGGGAGGCAGATTAGAGGGTGCGGGAGGGATCAGGGATAGAGCCATCAGAGCCCTGAGCTGTAAATTAGAGTCTGTCACCCAGCCTGGCACACAGGGGATGTGCATCAGCCCATCCAGGTGTGAGTGTGGGAGTGAGACAATGTGCAAGTGTGCCAGCGCTCCACAGCCGTATGTGGGTGTCTCTGAAGTGTCACGCAAAAAGAGGAAAGCCAGCACAAAGAAACACAAGCTGGGAAAGAGAAAGAGGGCTGAGAAGGAAAAAACTTCAGACAAGCGCCAATCAGCAAGGTGCAAAGTGAGGAGTGTTGTCTCCACAGTCTCCACTGGAAGAGAGAGGAAAGGAGAAACTGGAGGGAGATGGGGAAAGAAAAGGAGGCAAAGAGAGATGAGGATGAGGAAGGTGGGGGGAGCAGGGAGCAGCTGTCTCCTGGGGAGATGTGAGGCTGAGCCAGTATCTGTCTCTGTCAGGAAGAGAAGGCCTCATAGGAGCCACAGCACTGAATGCCAGTCACAGCCAGACAGAGAGCAAGCAGAACACTCCAGTGTCTACTCCCATCTCACCAGACACACAGCAGACAGAAATACAGAGAAGGAGGGAAAGCGAGACGGCGATGCAGTGACTTTTCCCTGGCGGTCTCACTTCTCCTTACACTCCTTCTCACCAGGATGTAACTCAAAGCTGTTTTGGGAAAGGGGTCACCATAGCAACCCCAGGAGTTTCATTGACTGCTGTTACCCTGACAACAGCTGCTGTAACAGCTCGATGAAAAAGAGAAAACTCCTCCATGGGGACAGGAAATTCATTCATACTAAGAGGAAGAGTTTGAGGCATCGTGAATTCTGGGAGAAGAGGGGAAGGGGAACACAAGGACATTCAGGTGGCAGAGACAGAGGCCTGATTTCAGGAACAGAACAGTGGGAGTGGATGAGAGGGGGCTGTCCTGGAGGTAGTGAGGAGGTCAGGTCAAAGACTGGATGGAGCTTGAGAAGCAGAGCAGTGGAGTGGGATCAGGTTGCAAGGTTTAGCCCCAGTCCTAGTAGCTGGGGCAGAAGACACAGACATCTTAGTACAGAAGATGTAGACTGGGACAGATGGACATGGGGCAGCAGTGACAGCTGGGAAGATAGGGGGACACACAGGTCCACATCAGGCTCCAGGACAGGAGCTGACAGCAGAGACAGCCCAGGTGGTGTGAGGACATGTGCAGGCACCAGACGCTCAAGTTCAACACACTTCTCAAGCCCTGAGTGGTGGACAAGCAGACAGACGTACAGTTGCCAGAGTGTGATCAACACACAGGACAGCAGATGCCACAGCCCACGCTCCTGCAGCCCTTGTAGCAGCACCAACATGTCTGAGCTGAGCTGGGAGTGGAGCAAGAGTAGCACCTGCTCAGGAGTCACTGTGGATGGGTTGACAGTTAGCTCCTGCAAGACGTCCTCAAGGGCTGAAGAGGCCAGTCAGGAGGCAAAAAAGCAGAGCAGCCCCACGTCCACTTCATCTGCCCTTTCCTCAAGCCCATTCTCTCATTCATCTCCCAACAGATCCACTTTTGTTCCGACAGTTCCAAGTGTCAACACACATAATTGTGACAGAAGTCCTTCGCGGCTAAAGGATTCACAGTCTAGCCAAGGACCCTCTGCCTCTGTCAACACAAGCAGTCCAGACACAACTCTTTCAGCACTATCCCCCAGGAAGTCTCTGCCACAAAAACCATCTAGGTTGCTTCTCCCTCTTATAGGAAAACTACCTGCAATTCAACGAAAGGCGAGGAAGAAAAAGGGGCTGCTGGAGAAGAGTCAGGAGAAGGAGAGAAAAGAGGAAGAGGAAGCTAAGAGTTGTGGTGCAGATCCTGGAGCAACCGTTGACAGTCAAAAATGTCCTCCGGACATGGCTGGGTCAAATCCCAGCAGTACGCCAAATGTCTGCCTCTCACAGATTAGAACTGGTGATGAACAGACAGGTGGAGAGAGTGCTCCACCGATCAGCTTTACTGCTGAGGAGATGGACAAATATCGTCTCCTGCAAGAGCAGGCAAGAGAGCACATGCAGAAAGTCCTGGAAAATATACAAGAAAATACAGATAAACACACCCAGGCAAACTACACACACAATGCGCAGTCAGAGAACTGTGGGACTTCAGAGGAACAATACACACCTCCACATCTGCACAATCCTCCACAGCCTCAAGCCCAGTTAATTCATACAGATACGATGCAAAAGCACGTACACCACACCCTCCAGATCAGTCTCCCACTTCCACATGTGACCCCGCAAGAGAACTTTAGTCAGCCCATAGCTCTGGGTGTCCCTAACCTCACCCCTCTTGCACCATCTCCCCCTATCTCCAATCTCCATCATATTATTTTACAACACACAGCCCTATCCATGTCTCCTCACTCTTCCTCAGCTTCCAGCTCATCCCCCTCCCCTGGCATCCACCCACAACCAGTTCATCTTCCTCACCCCCTACCGCCTCGCCACCCTTCCCTTCCTCATCATCTTCACTTCTCCCCTTTCTCTATCTCCTCCCTGTTTCCCTCCATCCTCCTGTCCCATCCTCCCATCCATCTCCTTCCCCAGTCACCCACTTTCCATGCAACCACAATCTCTCCACTCTCCCCAGTAGCCCTGCAACCCTTGAATCCACAGCCTATCATGGACAGAACATGGCCAGTGAAGTTTCAACAGAAGGCATTATAATTTTCAGAGTGGGCGCCATGTTTATTAATCTTTCTTGGCAACACTGGCTTGTGGGAGACAGAAACAAGGAGTATTTGGTTTGAAGAAAGGCCTGATATTTGAAATTCGGATGTGTCAGTGCTTTTACTAGCATCAGCTCCAACTCTTATTGCACATATGCCTTCAGACACACACACACACACTCACATGCATACACACCAACAGCTAAATTATTGACTGTTTTCTATTGAGAATTTGTTTCTCCATTTAGCCTCTGTTGTGTTAAAACAGACAGTGAAAAAACAGACTTTGATCCTTTCCTTTTTCCATCATTCCTCATTCAGGAGCAGAATAAAGAGAAAGGTGCACCTGCTATTCAAAGACAAGCTAAGCTTGTGTCATCTTCTCTCTTTCCTTCTGAACCCTAGACAGACCAGCTGCCTTTTGAAGTATCCTTCATGCCAGGGACAGAGACAGTGATAATACGCTCCCCTTATCTCCATTTCATACAGGTTATCTGAGTTAGAGAGTGACTTTCAGCAAACATAAATAACGTTCCAGGTGCCGGTGAATATGGCAAAGACATTTTAACCTTGGTGTCTACTGTATATATGTGTGTGTGGTTAAGGTAATTCTGATCACACACACATTCACAGCAGTAGGAACAACATCTAATTTCCATATCTGACACATGTAAAGACCTGTTTTGTCTCTATAGTGTAAATATTCTGACAGTATGTGATAATATTAGAATGCTGAGAAACACTAAATAAAATGTGAATTTAACCTTGACCAGTAGTACAATGCTTATCCCACACTCCATGGCTTCAGTGGTAGACCTTTTACAAAACCTTTAATGTATGACATTAGATTTTTTTTTCACCACAAGGCATTTAACAAATCAGTTTATCAGACAGAAACGAATGAATCTGATAAGTAACAATAAAGCGTGAGTAAAAATAAATGGACTTTAATGCTTTTTTTCCTTTCTTATTCTTGTTGACAGTAACATGTTGCAACAATGTCCACATAAGGAATTCATACTGTGTGATTTTCTACAATGCTTACTGTTATGCCTCTTGTAAATAAAAATTAAATGTAAGAGTCACAGAGTGCACATGCATGAATACAAAACAGGACAAAATAATATTAATTTAAAAAAAAAAGGGAAATAGGAATTTTTTCAGTTGGAAAGAGGTCACTATGTAAAGGCCTCAATCCTCATCATCCTACACAGTAAACAGAATCCATAAAAACACAGTACAATTTACTGTTTCAAAATGAAGGAATTTCTGTATACATTTTTTTATACATGCTTCTCTGCACTTTTTAAACCAAACACTGAATATTAAAATTTTTCATTCATTTATCATTTTTTAAACTTCTGTTAAAAAAA
>VVAS01067610.1:0-10626 GCA_015103295.1 Ptychochromis oligacanthus
ATCTGTTTAAGCTTCAACTGGAGTTCCTTTCCAGCTCTTTAACTTAGCCTGCTACCTAACTTGCCTCCCAAAAATCTTAGAGGAAAACATTATCTTTCCTTCGTCTATCATGATTTAATTTAACTAATTACACTTTCTGGCTTCATAGCAGCTTTTATACATGGAATAAAACCTATTAAATGTACCACCTTTACTGTGGTGCTGACTGATGGTAACTTTAAAGCATGGCACTGCTGAGAACCACAGTCAAGCTTAAACAGCATAAAGGTTTCTACTTAAACATTTTTTTTCCTTCTACCACGTGTCTATCTACACTTATCAGTCCAATGCATTTGCCTTCTCCTCTCCCGGCTCCCTTGAGGTCAAACATTGGAGGTGCTGCTCCTGTTGACAAGTGAGCCCCAGGGGAGTTGGTGGTAGCGAAGACTCTTGTTGCAGACACCTGTGATGTGTCCATCCTCTGGAGAGGCGAGACTGACAGTGAGAAGACCTATAAGTGAGGGTGCTGTCAGATTATGCGCTTGCCCTGAGGAGGAGGGCTGTAAAAAGAGCTTGGCTGCATGTATTCAGTGATGGCTGCATGTATTCAGTGATAACTGCTCAATAAAAAGGGAGATTTCATAGGTCATATGGAACATTGGTTTTCTTCTTGATATATAAAAGGGGAACTTTTTAAAGGAAAAATTACATTTTCTTAGAGAAAGGAAATACTTTAGATTCCAATGATGAATACCCAAAGTTGAAGCTCACACATTTATATCAAAAGCATACAAATGTTTTAGCCTAGTGGCCTTCATGAGATCCCTCTCTGGAATAAACTGAAAAAACTGGGATCAGCCAGCCTTTCCTGAAACTTTGTGCCACACCTTTATGGTGTGGCACCACAACCTAATATAGTGGGAAAGCGCTTTCTTTAAAGACCTAATGAGAAAGCTTTTAGGTACAGTAGACTCCTTAGAAAATGCATACATACACACGTTTGCGTGCAACAAGGACACATAAGGACACTGAGAACTCTGCAGAAGGTAGCAGGCAGAGAAAGGTAGAAGCAGAATAAAAACAGAGTGAGTCATCACAACACTAAAATTTTACAATACTTCAATCTGTACTGGTAAACGCACCAAGCAATAATTTTAACAGGACTGTCTGCACGGTGGCATCAGTTTAGTGAGGTTGATACAAAATTTAATTAAGAAGAGCGTCACAGTCAGGAAGAACAAGGCTCCATTTAGTGTCAAAGGGGCTGCAAAATGTGAACTGTAATCTTTTTTGATAGAGGTGATTTACATTACGATAATACTCAGAGACAGGCAGTGACTACACAAGAGAAGCACAGGCTTGTTTTTCTCATTTAAGGATGTTAGCAAGGAAGAAGAAACGCTTTTAGTTATTGTACGTGACTCTACATATATTGCAATGTGTATAATGAAGTATTTGCTTCAAGAAAAGCATGTTTTTGTCAGTGAAGCCTTTAAAGACATTGGACTTCTATGAACTTCAAACAGCGCCATTCCCTGGGGTATACAGTAGCTGTGCTTCCATTACTGATTAATTAGAAATTTACAGCATTAACACAAACTGTCATTAGACAATCATGTATGTGGACCAACAAACTGCAGCACTTTGATTCAGAAATAATAAATGCTAATTATATTCAGAGCCACTAATTCCAAGAGAAATTATCAATAATTCACTGATCACTTATTCCCATTCCTGAGCTTCAAAGTTTCTGGATCCTGCTGCTGACCTTATTTGGATGGCTGGCACTTTTCAGAGTGAAAAAAGGGGTATTCTAAAGGGATGAAAGTTTTATTGATGTGTTTTTATGTTTTATCAGCAGCAGCCATATCCATTGCCTGCTGGTACTAGCCAGTGGGTGGCTCCTTAGGGTTCACAGGCTAATCTCGCTTATCCAAAAGTGCCACTGCAGCACCAAACCTGTCGCTGAGAACTCCTACGCCACTCCAATCACACAGTGAGGAGACACAATGTTCAATGGAAGCAAACCACACCCAATTTCTTGTATGATTAAACCTGAAATTAAAGTTTTTTATTAAACATGCTTGATCACTGACTGGATTTCTTAGTGAACCTTTTCTTTGTCTTCATGCGAGAACAGGATTAGAAAGCTTTCTAATTAGCTAATGTAGGTTTAGAGGAATGATTCACGTTTTGTTTAATGCACTGTCAATCATCAGTGATAGTGTTAGGAGTGTGCAGAAGGAAGCAGACAGAGATGTATGAGATGGAAGTGGGGAGTAGGCGGACGGAGGGGACGAGAGCAATTCAGAAATAGACATACTGAAGGAGCGGTGCATAAAAACAAGATGAGAAATGACAAAGTGTGGAAGGTAAAGACGTGAGAAAGAGAGGCCCTCTATGAGGCCAAACTGAGAGTGGAAGCGATGGGGCGAGGGATAAGGGAGAGAAAAAAATTGGGGGGGAGCGAAGAAGACACAGCAGAGATTACAGATTTGCTCGCAACCCTTCTTTTCAGCTGACACAGGAGAAAAGCTACACTGTAGATTCACATAACGAGACCACTGGACCATCATTAAAATCCAGGGCCAGCAAGACAAACCAAGCCTCCACCTGACTGTTGGCTGCTGTTGCACCCCAGAGAAAAGCGCCTTGTTGAACCTGCTCCTCTTCTGTCAGCACTTTCATAAATAATTCACAGAGCACTCTAGGGCAAGAGAGCCAAAGAGTGTACAGTTATTCTCCCCCGTCTTTCTCTGCATTATTTTATTGCCCTGTATTTGCATCGCAAAAACAAGATGCACTCGTTTGCATAGGAGAACACCTCAGGGTGCAGGTCAACAGAACTGCCCATTACGGGGGGAATTTAAACAGTGCCCAGTTTTTGTTTTTTTTTTTAAAAAAAAGGGACACATTTTGAGTTCTGTGCTGCAGGACGTCTGTGACAGTGTGTTTTCAGTAATACAAGCGCATAGAGCAGAGGCATCTAGGTGTGCTTCCAAAGTCCCCTGAAATAGTTTGAACATTTTTAGGAAAACCACAAAAAAGGACATTAGAGTAGAAGGTAAGGAAAATACAGGCACCAGAGCAGTGGAGCAAAGGCATTCCCATTATTCAATTATTTTCAGGTCGCCCTCTGAGCTGGTTCAGCCAGACCTGTCACTGATCATCATCATGTTTTAGCTGTCAGTCGCAGTCTGGCAATCTACCCTGGAATCTGACTGTTTACAAAGGTGAGAATTACACCATTTAGCTTATCTGTTCTGTGATCACTGACTAAAAATTGAACAAAGAAAAAGGTACGCAACTTGTGTTAAATAAACATGCTTGACTCACTGACTCCAACCAAACTTGAGGCTAGCTAAAAGTAGAATAAGGGATTAAATGGGAATTGGCTATAGAAACATGACCCTTGAGAAGGAACCAAATCAGTGACAGTTCTCTTAAGTGTAATGTACTAAGAGGGCTGGCAAACTCTCATCCACTGTCCAAGAGACTCAAGCAATCGACACTCTGCAGAATTACATAATCATTTTGAATTTTTGTTTGACATTATACGGGATGGTGGTGCAGTAGTTACCACTGTTGCCTCATTGGCTGTTGACTGTTATCCTGTTTTTACTCTAGTGTGACTGAGCCATAACAGAGTGAGACAGGCAACCCTCAATTCACGGCAACTGCCTTGTGACTAGTAAAAATCGTTGGTTGCCCAGTGACTGCATTTAATTTTTTCACATTTGATGATTGCAAGTAGTTGTGGAAACCAACTGGTTGTTAACACCCTCAACCTCTGGGCGACCACTTTCGATCACAAGATGATTGCACAGGTCCTCTGGTGGAAGGCAACCTGTCTGCAAACAATCAGTCCAACTCAGACTGACTGCAATCACACTCAGACAGATTTGCGAAGGCCTGCAAGTAACTGCCATCTAATTTATAAATGCAGACAGATTTCCAACATGTTGCAATCAACTGGAATCAGTCTGCACTGATGAGCAACTCATCTAGAACTCATCTCTTTGCAATAGAGGTCTCAGCTCAACTTGTTGACAATTGGTTGTATTCTTGTTATATTCCTAAATAAAAGCAATTTTGCAGTTAAATTGCCATCCTGCAGCAACTGCGTCACTATTTGTGGAGGAACTTCTGAATTTCTGATTCAGATCTATAAAGTTCTGGCTGGACTCTCAATTTTCAATGATTTCTCACACAATTAGTCACTGTGTTATCACAAACAGATTGCATGTAATTGTCAATCTGACCACATTCAATTGCAAACTGATAGCGGGCTGACTCCACCTTATCACCATTTTATCGCCATCTTGATGCACCAAAGTCAATTTGAAGACGGCAACTGACTGTTGTGGACGCAGACCTGGTCTCCTGGACTCTGTTTTTGAAGCAGTAATTTTAAAGGCAACAAAATCACAAGTTCATCGCACGTGGTCGCAAAAATTGTTGCTGTGGTCTCCAACCCCTGTTTTCCCTAGTGCAGCATTAGCCCTGTCCAGTGTCAGCTGGGAGAGGCTCCAGCCCCCTCAACAACCCTAGCCAGATAAGAAGTTAAGAAAATAGATGGATGGATTATTAACTGGCAATAGCTAGGAAATCAATCTGACATTCCCTCACATACCCTTCTGTACGTCCAACTCGCAAATCTCATTTACTGCATGCTATTTAAGCTACTACTTTACCTGCCTACAGTTGCTGCACATCTGCAAGCTGCCTTGCGACCCACCTCCACCCCAGCTCCTCCTTTCAGGCTGTGACCGACTTAATTAGTGTCATATCTGTTGCCATAAATGCCTGCTCTGATCCATGGAGGGCCTGGCTGCTGCTCTCCCTTGCTTCAGCTTTCCATGTAAGCATACGGAAGGGCATGGGAGGTCCCAGACCAGATGGTGCCAAATATAAATTACTGCAGATGGAAATGACAGTCTTTTTTTGACTACAGTGGTCCTGGTTGCGACCCCCCCAGACCCACTTGTCATGTATCTTTCTAAATCTGTGCTCCATTTTAAAATATAACCAGGTACCCATGTAGGAGAAGACAGTATTATAAAAAATAATCACCAACAGTAGGTTTGGAATACCCATGAGTACTCCTCACCATTACCCATCTCCTCGCAGGCTGCACAGAGGTCCCTGCTCACTGCCTTATCTACATAATCAGCCCTCAACACTGGCATCAGACACTTGTTAAAGTGACACTGAGGCAGTTACCACAACCTTCCTGCTTTCAGTTACACAGAGCCCTTGTTAACTTAAAAGAAAAGAACTGGATATTAGCGATGCTAATAATACATTTTTATCCGTTGTAGAACTCATGACATTTAGAAAATCTGATTAAAATTATAGGTCAGTATGATAAATTTCCAGAGTAAATGTTCCTACAGTGTATTTCTTTTCAGCGCATCCAACAAACAGGGAAGATTAGACCCATTATATAGTCATTTTTGTGCTATGACAAGACAACAACAAAGTCATCATGATGCTTTTTGTAATTTATTGTCTTGCAACTGTGATGCATCAGTCTAGACATGCAGAGGTGGAAAGCATGACTGAAAACGTCACAAAGGAAACACGCCTGATTCAGAGGCATTTTTTTTTTCTTATTTAGCTGATGAAAGTTAAAGAATAAGTTTTTATTCACCACTTCCGTCTTGGATGCATCGTTTTGCAATCCCTTTCTGTTTTTAAGCCAGTTGGGAGGTCCGCCATACCGCTGCTGTTTAAATGCCAAAAAGATTAAAAAGCATTTCTATGCTGGGCTGATCGGAACAGCAACCAGTGATTGTTTGCATCTGAATGAATCTTGAATGAGGCTTGTCTTTTACAGCCAACAGTCGCTATTGTAAGTAACTGCACACAAATATAGTCATTCATGGACCAGTCCAGATGGCTTTTGGGGACAGCACCAAGAATAGAAGAGAAACCAAAACTGGATATATGTTCACAAATTTGACAAATGTTTCTAGACTTCTGAGGATTTTTTTTTAATGGGTGACAAACATTAAAAGCAAATGCTTTTAGGAAAAATACCTGGAACATAAAACTGCAGGAACTGATCTATTAGAGGAGCCTATCTGCAACTACAAAAAATTTATTAGTACTTAATTAGTACTTAATTTTCCCATTACATCTGGTACGTATCTGCTTGCCTTGATATCTACAGATCATAAAGGCAATAGTTTCCTAATGTCTTTAGCCTCCAGATATATATTTTCTCTTAATAGTCATACAATGCCAACTTAGAATCAGTTAATTAGTGAAAAGAGAGCCTGGAGGTCCTTGAAAAGGAAGATGTGCACTCAGTAAATATACATTGTGTGTGCACTTTCACTGTATAGTGAAAACTAGTTTCATGAGGAAAAAAAACAGCATGCATAATTAATCAAGACTGAGGTTTGCCAAGCAACACAGCACACAACAGACTCTTCCACCTCATACAGCACTCTAACATTACTAATTCCTGCTGAGATTGACGCCCATGTTATTATCATATTACACATATGACCAGAAACATTCATGGAGGTGTTAAGAGTAAAAACAGTGAATCACGTTGCCAGGTATCAGCATGTGCTCTGTTCTGGCTGTGTTTACTTGAACGCTCGTCCCGTAAAAGAAAGAAAGAAAGAAAGAAAGAAAAAACACAAACACACAAATACTACACTACTGTTCCATGTAACAAGTTTGCAACCATTTTACCCGGCACATTTTAGACTTTAACAAGTACATGTCAGGTTTAGTTTTATCGTTGCTTCGTGGAAACTGGGTCATATGGAGCCTGAATGGGTTTATCAGATGAGAAAGTTACTGAACCGTCCTTCCGCACTGTCCTTTTCCCCCTCGACACTCCCGCCCCAGTCTCTGCAGATATCCCTCCATCTCTCCTCCTCGCTGACCCACCCACTGCCATCCCTTTCCCTTCTTAGCTTCTTCTTCTTTTGCTCATCCTCCATTTATATTCTGCAGGGTTGGGGAAAGATATCACAGTGAAACTTAATAAGTGATACCTTGAAAGTCACTGTGGTGTAGCAAGATTTTATTTAGTTGCAGCCATAGACTGTATATGAAGGCCACAGTGATGTCAAAGTGAAGCATTACAGCTACTGCCATCTTGGTTTCTTTGAGCCAAACGTGACCATATTTGCTTGAGAAGGTGGGGATTGACTCGTTTTTGGAGCAAGCCTCAAGTGCAGGATTTAGCACTTCTGTGTTGACCTCAGCCCCGGATGTTGCAAGCTTGCTTGCAACTAAGAGGCCTTGCTCAAGATACGAAAAACTTCCCTGGACTTAATGTACATCTTCTGTACTTAAGGTCATGTCCTGAAGCATTATACTTCACAAGTTTATGTGTGCATTAAAAGTAAAACAAGAACTTATCCAAGTGTTCTTAGAATCATCACCCAAATCATTTAGCTGTACAAAAATGTTAAATGATTTTCTGTGTTGTCTAATATCTAGAACAATGGAAGGTCCATTAGGCACAGTGCACAGATTTGACTAATTTAATCGCAGTATATGATGAAATGAGAAACCATTTAAGACAGAGAAGGAGGAAATTACAGGCATTTATATCTATCCCAGCTGGAGAATCAAATTTACCCAATCCTTTGGTACTTTTTCAGTCTATTTAAAAAAGAAACAAAAATCCCTTGGTGTAATCAAAAACTAATCATTCTTACTTGTGAGAAAGTTTGTTTGTTCTCTAATCACTATGAGTAAGGCAAGCTCTGATCTCTAAGCACTGAAATTTACATATTCTAGCTCTTTTTTGATAATCATTTATCAAACTGATGAATGGCTGTCATGCGATTTGTACAGACGCTTCACAAATGCCTGCTTCTTTACAGCAGCGGCTGTTCAATGAGAAGAAGGGAGTAAAAGCAGGCTATATTGGTGACTGAAAGGTAATTAGTATCTTGGTGTTTTGTGTATTACAAGTACAAAATATGCTTCAGCTGCTAATGATGAGCCACGACGCAAAGAAGACACAGTTCCTCTGCTGAGCTGTTAATAAGCAGGAACAAAGACAAGAATTAAACCAAAAAGTAAGAAATTAGGAATTTGCCACCGGTGCCTCTGCCAGTGTGGCCACCCTGGAGAGCAATTCAGGAGCTTAATACTAACAAGGTCAACAGGCAGATACACAGCACCACTTCCCCTCCCAGGTTTTATTACAGTAATGCATTTAGACAACTAGCCTCGTTTCTCCAATATGAGCTCATATATCCCCGTACTTGAAGCCCCAGGGAGCCATTGCAGTTTACCATGCAGTGTTTAATTCCTTCAAAGAACCACACATTGTCGTCTTGCATTTTTCATACTGGAGCGTTACTTTTCTATGTGCATAAGAACCATGCTGTTTGTTATTAGGTCAGAGGTACTGCTGTAAAAACCAGACAAAACAGCAACTGGGATTTGGTCCGATTTCACGGTAGAGCAGAGGTGACTGACAACTTGTAAGATCCATCCCTGGTGCATCCTAATGGAGACTTGAAAAGTGGCAAAGAAATGAATTGGGTCTCATAGGGATCGTGTTTTTTGGTGAATTGCTTTGAACTATTCTTAAAAGAAAATCCCTCAAGTCATGCTGTGAATATTTGCAGTGGCATCAATGGTTTTGCTCAAGTGCTGTATAAGAATGTTCTCATACGGCTATTTTGATGTGCTTCTTGACTTGGGAAAAGAAATAGGATAGCCAGAAATTAAAAAATAAATTTGCAAATATTTTTTGAGTGTACATACTTGGGCTTGGAAAGAGCAATCAACAAAACCAGCCCCATTTATGGTCCACTTTGATCAGTTGAGTCATCTTTTGCATTAGGTTGTACACACAATGAAGGCTGACAATTAAAAAATGATATCTTGGCAAGACTGTCAGGTGCTTATTCTACTGATTACATTACATTTGAGTACTGCCACTTCACGGCTAGAAGGTTCAGAATTCAAACCCCCTGGCCAGCGGGAGTGTTTCTGTGTGGAGTTTGAATGTTCTCCCTGTGCGGGTTTCCCTCGGGTACTCCAGTTTCTTCACCCGGACCAAAGACGTGCTTGTTAGGTGACTCTAAAGTGGTTATAGGTGTGAGAGTGTGTCTCTCTGTATTAGTCTGTGATGGGCTGGGGACCTGTCCAGAATGACTTTCACCTTATGACAGCTGGGACAAGCTCCAGCCCTCCTGCTACCCTAAGTTGGACAAAAAGTTAAGAAAATGGATGGATGGGATCTTCCTATGTGATATAATGGAACTGAGTCAAAATGGCATGCCACTTTGGGCATTTTGTGTGTTATGTAATGCTATAAAAGGACACAAGAACGGTTGGGTAAGGGTAAGGGACAGTGCTAGGTGTCATTAGTCATGAATGCATGCGAAATGACATGCCAACAGAAAAGACATCCAGTGTAAGATGCCTTAGGGGCAACTGGCGTGTTGCTGATTTGCTATATTATCAGCCTGAATCTTGATGTACCTTCTTAAGAAACCCAGATAATGGAAAAACACTGGAGCATTTTATTTTGGCAGCTTTTCAGAAATTCACCCAGGAATTCCAAAACTGAATGGAAACATAACAGCACCACTAGTCAGCATGTCTGTTTTTGCGAGAGAACCTTTTCAGATGCCATTATAGATAAACCCTCCAGTTCACCCATTGCTACTTCTCTTATAAACAAGCACTATTATTGCATTAGTTCAGTAGGTAAAGAAAAAACAAGTACTTCAGGGCAGCTTCAAACTTAAGACTATTTCTTGACAACTGGACTGCTTTTGCCCAAGGGGTGGAAAATCCTTCAGGCGAATCCCTGATCCTCCTTATCTCTTCTCTTAGCCTCTCCAACCAGGTCTTATCTCCTCCTTGGACAGTAATTAACAGGAATTACACAGAGCCCCTATCTGCTGAGCCCACGTCGTTACCGCAAGGGTCCTTTCCCCATTTAGGGCCTGTCTGTCGGGAGATTACCACAGGAGAAGAGCTCCTCGATCTGGATGTGCCACACAACTGTTGTGCTTTTGTGCCAAGCTCGGCCACAGCCTTGCTCACTTGTGCACATAAAGACCAAGTTGGGTGGTGGGATGAATTCCAATAGTGCCTTGCACTTTGTATAGATAGAGAAATTAAACAATTACTTATATTTTGTTTGTCAAAAATGAAAGAAATCTATAGTGGAGTGCATATTCAAAGTCTGTATAGTCTTAAATAAGCAGTAGGTACAGTGTGAACATACTGGTGAGACAAACTTCACCACTGTGCAGAAATAATCTTTCGGGACCCAAATATAAACTATAAATACAGGTACATTTACTTTGGAAACACATTCGCCCAAAGGATCCCTGGTTCGAGAGTGGGATGAGACACAAATCCCTGGGAGGCTTGCGTCAGGAAGGGTATCTGGCGTAAAAACATGCGGACCATGCACTGTGGTGACCCATGTGAATAAGGGAGCAACCAAAAGAAACTCCCTTTGGAAACACCTGATATAAAGCAGAAGAGCACATATGCTGTGGTTATGGTCGTCCACTTCTGAAGTTTATAATTCCAGAGAGTTTTCTTTATACCCCATCCAGATAAAAGAACACACTGAGCTTCTGCATTATCAACAATCAGCCAAGCTGTCCTCGAGGCTGTCCTTCGTACAGGCAAAAC
>VVAS01067657.1:9817-21106 GCA_015103295.1 Ptychochromis oligacanthus
TTGTTGGACAAAAAATTCAAAGCAAAAAAAAATTAGGTATTAACACAAAAACAAGGGAAGAAGAAAAACAACAAAAAAAAAAAAAAAATTCATACCAGATAAGCACTTTTGCTTGATTAAAATTGTACTGAAATTAATTTGAAAGGGAAACTGTTTTCCCCTTGATATGTTATAGCAAAATATATGGATATTCGTTTCACTTGTTTGTACTGTGTGACAGTGTCCACAGTATTCTTGGCAAGGTCACTGTTGAAAAAGATTTTTACTCTCAATGAGACCTTTACTTGGATAAAAGACATGAGAGTAATTGATAATCAAACGCATTTTCCTTTTAGTGGATAGTCAACTAATTGTCTAATTGCTCCGTTACTAATATCTACCGACTCAATTTTCTTTGTATTTATTGTGTTTCGGTGAACATATTGTCAATGATACCTGGGACAGTAATGGTCCACTCTTTGCACTCCAGAGCTGCACTGGGCAGAGAGGGTTTACTCACACCGGCCATGTTCACTGCTCGCACTTGAAACTGGTAAAAGGCATTCTCCTTCAAGTTCTCTGCCTAAAAGAAACATGCAAAAAATTAGAGACTAAAAACGTAAACATTCATTTATATGTTACGCGCTCCCCGGTGCACAGGCACATCGGTCATCTGCTATTGTCTTTCTATCATCCTTATTAACCTCCCCTCTCCTCTCTGATTTATTCCTAGTGCTGACTGGCCGCAGAAGGCTCACCTGCACACATATAAAGCCAGAGAAGGCAGGCCATGGAGGTTGCTGTGTGGGCTCTCTCTCTCCCTCAGCACTGCGTTATTCCTCTGTTGCATTTGCAATTTTGTTTATTATGAGCTGAGTTGAGAGTTACAGGCATACCTGTTTTCAGTTTTGGTTCTATTAGTTTAGCATACTAATATTAGTTTAGGGAAAAAGCCCACTGTGTGGCTGGTTCAAGGTCTTCCGCCTCTTTTGTTTGTTTTTGTTGGGGCTCCCATCTCATCCCATAATATACTGCAACAACACTTCACTCAAAATTAGCAAGAAGAAAACTTTTATGTACTTGTAAACAACAGTATAATGATGTTAAACCGCCTGCTAGCTTCATAAAATGCAGTGATGAAACATGGAATTGTGGGTGGTACTCATTCTTCCATTCACAGTTCAGCCTAATCACTTTCCTTCTTAATGTGATCAATGTAAGCCTGAAGGAACTCACTTTATAGGAAGTCGTAGTCAGTGCCTGGTGGTTCATTTCATGCCATTTTCCAACAACGCCTCCCTTCACAGTTCTGTAGTCCACGAAATAACCCCTGATATCAGCTCCTCCATTGTTAGCAGGCGCAGTCCAGCCCAGGACCATGTAGTCCTTGACGGCCTCCAGCAGGGTCACACTGGTGGATTTACCAGGTATGGCTGTGATGAGAGTAGACAGGCTGGTCAGCTTTAATTGTGAGAGAAAATGTGAAGAAGTGAGTCCAAAAAGATAACGCCAAAATATTCAAACCCAAATAATTACACGGAAAATTAATAATCATACATAGTTTCATACAGATGGTCTGGCATTAGCCAACTATCATAGAAGTGTTAGTGGTCATCGGTGTTAAGATTTTACATTGGTTGCAATGGTTACAGCTGAACATGATACATGCTGCTGCTTTACACACACAAGGGACACACATTTTTTAATTAGTGTCACTGTAATGGAAAAAATACTTACACTAAATGCAAAGCGCTGGGTAACTTTCACACTAAGAAAATCTTCAAAGCCAGACAGGACTCATTAGGATCATGCTCTTTAAGAACACAATATTTTAGCCATCACCTTGGCCAGACTCAAAGAGGCACCCCTAAAGAGTTATCAAACAGCATAACAGAACTCAAGCAAAATTAAACTTATACACAGAAATCAAAACTTTCACACAATGTAAAAGCATTGCAAAACATGATCTGGCTAGTTTAACTGAATCACAAAAAAAATGCAAGAATGGGAAAATGGCTGAATATAGTGGTAGCAATGAGTCTGTCATGCAGGTACATGCAAGTTATTAACCAGCAGTTTTATAAACATATGCCCTTTGAATTCATATAGCTCAAGAATAAATGGGAATTAGAGTGCAAAGGAGGAAATATCTGGTGAACTAATGGTATGAGAACAAAATCTCAACAAGTAAATAAAAAAATGACAGATGAATGAAAGATTTTGGGTTAGGAATAGAAAAATTAGCGGTGAAAGATTATAAATGGGTTAAGGTGATATCTCAGTGAGATCCCCTTAAGCCGAAAAGTGGGAAATAAAATGTGTACATTCCTGACCATCATTCTCTGGATAAATAAATGTCTATTAAATTCTGAGAGGGTAGAGTGGAGGGAGAATAGCTTGAATGCTACAGGCAAAGTGAACAATAGAGATAAATTATTATGGAGATACTTACAGATGGCAGCCTGCACAACCACAGCATCAGAATTGGGGGAGCTCTGGCTGTATCCAGCAGCATTTACTGCCTTTACCCTAAACACGTAGTTCGCACCAGTGGTCAGGCCATGACACACAAACCTAAACAGAATAAAGAGAATATTAGCATTAGCATACCTTTAGCCATTCAAGTTACAGTGCTTTCCAAAAACTTTCCAAGTTTAAATGCCATTTACTTTTAGTAAATACAGCCTCCTGCGACCCTGAATTGGATTGGCGGCAGAAAATGGATGGATGGATGGATGGAAAAAAATCCCTTATTAATGGAAAATTAATTCATAAAAAATATAGTTTAGTTGTTAGCCACAGCCTTACTTGGTCAGGTAAGGCCATCTGCATGTGCTATATTCACGTGAAAAAGGAAGTTTTCACAGGACCCCATGATTCAGTAGCTTGAAGAACCACCTTTAGCAGCAATAACTTGAAGTAACTGTTTTCTATATGACTTTGTCAGTCTTTCATATTGTTTGGTCCATTCTTCTTTACTGCATTGCTTCAGTTCATTGAGGTTTGCAGGAATTCGTTTATACACAGCTCTCTTAAGGTCCTGACACAGCATTTCAATCAGGTTGAGGTCTGGACTTTGATTGGGCCATTGCAACACCTTGATTCTTTTTTTTTTAGGTAGATTTGCTGCTGTGCCTGGGATCATTGTCTTGTTCTATGGCCCAATTTTGGCCAAGCTTTAGCTGGCCTCACATTTGACTCTAGAATACTTTGGTGTACAGAGGAGTTCATGGTCAACTCAATGACTGCCAGGTGCCCAGGTTCTGTTACTGTATAACAAACCCAAAACATCACCCCTCCATCACCGTGCTTGACCATTGGTATGAGGTGTTTGTGCTGATATGCTGTGTTTGGTTTTCTCTAAACATTGCACTCTGCATTATGACCAAATATCTCCACTTTGGTCTCATCTGTCCAAAGGACATTGTTCCAGATATTTTGTGGTTTGTTCAGATGCAACCTTTCAAACCTAAGCTGGGTTGCCATGTTCTTTTAAGAGAGAAGAGACTTACTCCTCATAACCCTTCCAAACAAGCCATACTTGGTCAGTCTTTTTCTAATTGTACTGTCATGAACCTTAACATTAAACATACTAACTGAGGCCTATAGAGTCTGAGATGTAGCTCGGGGTTTTTTTGCAGTTTCTCTGCATATTCCAATTTCCGACCTTGGGGTGAATTTGCTAGGACGTCCACTCCTGGGAAGATTGTGGCATTGTGTTAACACACACCTGAATGCTCCAGACCAGTAAACTGCCAAAACATCTGCTTTTATAAGGCTGGTCACACTTGCTGATGATCAGTTAATCAAATGCATGTGATGAGCAGCATGTGGCTGCTACTTACCCTATTAATTCCTATGGAAGCAGTAAGTGTGTACCTAGTTTTTCACAGGACTGCATAGAGTTCTGTGAAAACTTCCCTTATCACATTACTGTATAAAGAACCCTAAAAAACAAGATAAAGTTAAACAATGTCCTGCTCTTGTGGGATAACGCATTAACTGGGTCTTTTTTTAAACCCGCCCACCTTGTCTGCTTGACAGGCTTATTGTTGCAAGGCATCCAGACATCAGTGCCCACCACACTACATTCAATATAGTAGCCCACCAAGTGTTTTACATCCTTGGAGGCCCCCCAGAAGACCACTACAGAGGTGTCAGTGTTCCTAGTGGCCACTGGGTTGCCTGGAGCTGATGGCAGGTCTGTTAAAGGAAGAAAAAGAAAAGAAACTCGTTACAATGAGACAGAACATCCTATAAAGCAGAAAGGTGCAGCAGTCTCAAATGAAGGCACAGGCTGTACAATAAACCAGCGATGTTATAATTTTAGCTACTATTATTCTGCCCTAAGCAGGTCTTTTTGTATGTAGCACTAGTTCTGATACACTTTGTTTGCCAACTCACCCAGTTTATCTCCAACTGTGATTTCTCCTGTGGATTCAGAGGGTTCACCCACACCGGCTGAGTTGCAGCAGCGCACACGGAAGCTGTAGGATTTACCCTCTGCCAGGTCAAACAGGGCAAAGCGAGGAGACTTGACTGGCATACCAGTGTTCACCCTCTGCCAGGTGTCAGTCCCAGAAATACACTGTGGACAACAAAGAGCCAGCGAAATGTTAGAGACTGAAGCAGATACCGTGACTGTAGCCCGAGAATGATGAAGAGAATTTGACTATATGGAACAGGTAAGGTATGAATGAGGGTTGTCTCCATATGTTCGCCTTCACATATCACTAGTCTAATAGTGAGTATGTGGGCCTTTTTCATTGTTTGTTTAGAGAAAAATTATAGGAAATTCAGATAAAAAATATAACTATGGCAAATATAAAAACAAACATAAAATCTGATTCTTATCAGAAGTACAGTAATTTGACATGTATTACAAAAATGTCCATCATGTATCTCTATGGGACAGTTTTCAATTTTTTCTCACCTTCTCAATGTAATACATGACTCCTTCATGACCCCTCTGGACTGGAGGCTTCCAGGCAAGCACCACATAACTCTTGGTTGCCTCGGTAACCACAACATCAGCTGGTTCTCCAGGGACTACGCCGACTGAAGAGGGAAGAAGATACTCATCATTTGGAGGTGACAATGTCAAACAGGTAAGTGCTGAAGTGATTGTACTGACACCAAATTGCAATACTGAGAAGAAAACCACATGATCTGCACAGTCTGTTCTCTCAGTACAAACAGATATACTACATAAACTTTGCATGAATAAAATATGGCCTAAAATTATAAGACTGGCCAGGCATCTGATGCTGATCTTTGATATTAGACTGTGTTGTTCAGGATTTACATTTGGATTTGTGAGGTGGTTAATTCATGCAGTAATGAGTCTCAAGTTTATGGGGGTGAAGCAACCCATTAAAAGAATTTGAGGGAAAGAACTGGGAAGTCCCAAAAGAAAATAATAAACCAATACTACAAATACTCTATCTTGGGCTAAACCTAAATATAAAGACTGTGGTGGCAAATGAATCTGAAAATATTTGTAAAAAGCGTTTTTTTTTTATTTATTTTTATTTGTTTTTTGATTTGTGCATCTAATGTATACTTCAGGAACTCTTGCCATTCAGAAAAATGAACACTGACTTAACTAAAGACTTTAATAAGTTGCATTTTTGCCTGTACTGCAAAAGTGTTGAACAACCAAAACTCCCTGCAACAAATAAATTGATATACATGAAAAAAAATACTGAAAATATAATTGGAGTTTTCCTGAAAACAAAAATATAGGGATAGATCTGATGGCACTGTACTCATCCTGAGTTTTTTGCTTTATTCACAGTTATTTCATTCAGTGAAATTGGAATCTCTGATAACAATAGCACATTAGAACATTTAATAACAAAACTGAAAAATGGCTTATAGTTCCTCCTACAAGAAGCTTTGTGATGGCTACAGTAGTTAGTAAAATCAAAGAAAAGTAGCCCACATCCCACATATGTTTGATCCACATGAGAAAATGTCTCAAATCTGAGTTCAAGAGTTGTTTGACTTGTTACTAATGCTGCAAAGCTCAAAGAGATGTGCAAGTAGCTGGGTGGGAGTTGGATGTCAGGAGGAGGAGTTCAGCCCTGTTTCATTCTGGCCCTATTTATTAGAACTGACACAGTTTGGTTAGAATGGGAAAGATACCAGGGTTTGATACCCATTTTAAACTGTAAAGTGCTGGGTCAACCAGAAATTAAAATCCCATGAAATTATAATTATTAAGACAGCAAAAAGTTGCCATACTTGTAGGATCCTCTTCTGTGAACTTGATCATCCCAGTCCAAGGAGCTAAGGGCCCAGCTGTTATGAAAATAAATTAAATAAATAAAATATTTTGTTCATTTCTTTGCTATGTTGAAGTGTGTCAGCAGATCTCTGGTGTGTGTCTCACCTCTGAGGCGTGCTCTGTCGGAGGGATCCATGGCAACCACGGCCTCAGAGACACGGGATGGACGGCTGACTCCTGCCTTGTTCACTGCACGCACCCTGAACACGTAAGACCGCCCCTCCACCAGTCCTGTGACAGGGAAGCGGGCGTACTTGACTGGGACATCATTACACTGAGCCCAGTGATGGGTGGCCACCTCACACCTGGAAAAATAAAAATATTATATATTTAGATTTGTGAACACTATAAACAAGGTGTTAATTTGGGTTTTCAACACAGAAACACCAAAAATAAAACCTGTGCACAGTATGATATTACACCCTAATTATAATTTCATTGGGCATTTTATAGAAAACAGGGACAAAATATTATAAACCATGAGAGTAAGATGACCCACCTGTCAATGTAGTATCCCAGGATGGAGCTGCTGCCCTCCACCGCTGGCTGCTTCCAGGTTACCACAACATAGTCCTTGTTAGCATCATGACAGCGCACATCCAGGGGGGCCACGGGAACCCCCTCCACCTCCACATCGGTATCTGGCATAGCAAGATACATACACACACTTGTGAGTAGTGCTGTTTTTAAATCAAGCTGATCTCCATTACATACTCAGTTTCCATTTTCTGACCCACTTGTTTACAGTAAGAGTGGCAGTACTGTAACTAAGATAAATACTTTTATCATTATATTTTTATCCTTTATCGGGGATTTCCTCTTATGCATGCACCTTTTGGTTTAAACAGGGAGCATTCTCTGTAGCTGCTTTTCTCACACACAGACAGATATAGAAACTAAATTCCTCAGAGGAAACCAAACGCCTCAGACACAGTGTTGTGTCACTTAAAGACACAGCAGAACTGAACAGCTCTCCACCACATGTGGGCATAATGTGTGGCTGCAGTTTGGACATAACACTGGCACACTTCAGTGGAGAGTTAAGAGTCACTAGCTCTTACATTTTCAGTTTAAAACAAAACTAAAAGGTCCTGCTTTTGCAATAAAATAACCTGTAGATGAGGGTTTTAGGCACTTTACCTCTGACAAACACATAGGCAGAGTAGGTGTCAAAGCCAGATTTGGTATTGACACGCAGGGTGTACATGCCCTCATCTTCTTTGTTAAGGTGGACAAGAGTGAGTATGGCACGTTCTCCAGACCAGTGAGTGTGCACCCACTTAGAGGGCTTCAAGGGGACAGCTGAGACAAATAAATAACAAAAGAGGTGCCACCTGATTCATTAATACTCAGAAAGGCAACAATGCATTATTTCCATTTTATTCTTCTACTTACAGTCTCTGTACCACACGACTTCAGGCTGATATTTTTTCACAGTGGGATAAATAATGACAGTGCAGCCCAGGCTCAATGTCTCCCCTTCACGGCCAAAAGCCACTTCAAATTTGTCAATGATGGTTGTTTCAAAGGTAACACCATGCTCAGGGCTGAAACCATCTGGAGACGTGGGAAAAATCTCAATATTAAAGCTTCACACCAAGCAGACATTTTTATTCAATAGTCCAATATTTGCTTTCTTGTAGCTTTCTTTTTTAACTCCACTAACTCTTGATTGAAAATATGTGGCTCTTTAACTGATAAATTCGCCACTAACTTTGGCAGATAGTGTGCATTTGTGTTTTTTTGGTTTGTTTGTTTGTTTTACTTTTTGATTGAAAACAGCTGGCTTCTGACTGGGAATGGGGTTAATGACAGAAGTGACTCTCAACAAAAATAGCAAAAATTACCATCTCTAATAAAAACAATGCTAAAAGAAGCTAAAATGCTAAATAGAGCTAAAATTGCTGAACTGAAATTTGTGATTAGGGTTGTTTTGCTTTATACTATTTTCAAATCTTATGTTTATTTGTAATATATAAAACTGTCTCACGTGGTTTAGGATCGAGTGGACCTGCTTCAACACCCTCTTGGAACCCTGTGGAGAAATATTATACAATGTAAATTATTACAACCTGTAAGCGCACAAATTATTAAAGGGATACTTCATCCCAAAATCAAATTCACTTTTTTTTAACCTCTGACCTGTACAACTATGGAACCATCTACATACATCTACATGTCAGTACTGTATATAACACGCTATATTTGTATTTTTTCAATACTGTACATTTGTATTTTCTCTGCACATACTGTATATTTTATTTTCGGCACATATTGTATATTGACTCTGTATATATGTTACTATTGTATCTGTTTATAAATATTCGCAGCACCGACGTGGGACAGTACCCCAATTTTGTTGTACTACTATACAAAGTATGACTGTGCAATGACAATAAGAAGTTATCTTAAATATACTTGTAAGTCACTACTTTTATACATTTTCTATCACTAGCACGATCCTCTTGTTATCGGTAGATGTGCGCTTCATTTTGCAGTGTCACGGCTGGCAAGTGTAGTTTGGTAGAAAGAAAATACTCTCTAATTCAAACTTTTCCTAATAAGGTCTGTGGATTTTGAGTAACAGGTCATGACTACTGGGATTGCTGCTGAATTCAAATGTATTTTTTGGCTCTTCGGCAAGTGCCAGTTACTTCCATTGTATTCAGGAGAAGGCAGACATGTCTTCAGTGGATGGCTCCAAAACTGGGCAACTCACTGAAAGAATCTAGATGAAAAAATATATCTACAGGCCAGACAGGTGAAATGCCCCTTTGACACCTGTGAATGAGTGACTTTAAGACTTTACCGCAACCCGCTCCTCTGCAGGGATTTGTCTCCTGAAACATACTCAAGACACAACTGCAGGACCCTGCTGAGTTTCAAATTGGCAGGATTTTCGACCTCTACTTTGAACTTTGCCCTCTAACTGAAATTGACTGGAGCTGCTGCAGAGAGGGACATGTGAAAAAGAAAAGAAGAGTTACCTACTTTTCACAACAACAGCGGCCACAGCAGAAGCTTCCCCTTTCACATTGAGAGCAGAGATATGATACTTAGCAGTATCGAAGAAATCACAGCTGAAAACAAAATGTTGGTATACAATTCAATATTAGCATCTCTATTAGATTCAGCACTACAGAAACTAAAACATTAAAGTTGAGATACTTTGCGTCTTGGGTGCATGCCATTAATTCGGAGGCCAGCTGAATGATTACCTACTTCTTGATCTCCAGGGAGTGCATGTTGTAATTGCTCTCAGCTGTGTACTTCTCAGAGTGGGCTTTGGCATCAATGAGGACGTTGTTTTTATACCTTAAAAACAGCAGAAAGTCAGCTTGTTTATTTTTAATGTTGTCTTCAGAGTTTTTAATTGCCATAGAGCGTGTAGGTGTTTATGTTGCAACTGTGGAAAATAAACTCGGTTGATGACGAGCACTCTGGATGGAAACTTCTCTATGACACACGCATGGCTGACTGCTCTCATCAGCCTCTTTTTCTTGTGACTCAGAGAAGATGGGAACTTATAAACTTGGAACATACCAGGCAATCCTGGGTTTGGGCCATCCAGCCACAGTGCAGTGCAGCTTGACATTCTTGCCCTCCCAAACAGTCTGTCCACGGGGCTTGACAATGAGCTCTGGAGGGTGTGTCAGGCTGTCTGGGTTCATTTTCTTGCGAAACTCTGACCATTCCTCCATCTATAGTGTGGGGTTGTGATACAAACAACATCAGCACATGTACGGTTCATGTGAAAATGGTCAAGCCCTTGCATCTGCAAATCCACGGAAAGGATTTACCGTCTTGCTCATTTCCAGGCGTTCAGCGGATTCCCTAACATGCTTTGACCTGGTTTTCTTCTCCACTTTGACCTCCATAGCCTCCCTGGCCTCCCTGACAAACAGGTTCCTCATGGCCACATAGTTGATGCCCTCCTCTGTGACCTCCTCCTCCCGGGCCTCCATTAGGCCCCGAACCACATCATGACTAGAACAATCCACATCATCAAGATGTGAGAAAATACATCATACATTATACAAAATACATTATAAATGTCACAAATTGTATTGATTACTTGCTTGGAAGTGTCCATGAATTTAGATTCCTTACTCACTTGGCTCTAAACACAGGAACAACATAGCCGATAACCTCTTTGTCCGTGTCCATTGCCAGGTAGGTGCGTTTGGCTCTCTTGGGTAGCGGGCTCAGTTTAACCACCTCCTGCCCCTTCTTTGTCTTCACAGAGATCTTCTGGCTATGAGGTAAAAGACATTATTGAGTTTACATGTGTGTAAACATGAAATAGTTCAATTGTGGTGTAAAAATGTGATATTTTAAAAGGAAAACAACAATGAAATTATCCCACTAACAAGCATTGGCTATCTAGCCAAAGCCTGATTTAGTGCATTTCTCGGTGCCATTCATCTCTATTGTTACACAGAAACTTAAAAAGAAAACATCAGTGGGCTGCATGGTAGTTTATTTTGAGACAATCCTGTTGTTTGAGACTGTCCTGCTGTAGTAAATCCTTAGCAACAAATGCGCAGCCAAATAAATGCCATCTATCCATGTTTCAATAACGTTTGCTAAATAATGCAGTGCTGAGTGTTTTCGGAAAATTCCTTTGCCTTTTTTAAAAAAATAAATAAACTGCATTTTTGATTTTCATCCTTAGAAGAAACAAAGTGCCAGGTAGCTGAGTGCCAGAGACAGAAACAAACAGAGCCAGAAACAGACTTCCGCACTGGCTTGGTTTCATGGAACAAACTATAATAGTAAATGTGGTTCTCAAACTTCTTTTTCAGTAACATAGCCCCTTATAATATTTCAACCAAGTACATGCCGACCAGTGCAAAATATTCTTGGTAGAAAATAAAATGTCCATAATAAGAGTTACAATACATCACTGCACCATCTTGATTTATTAAATAACAAACTGGTCATGGAAAAAAAAAAAAAAAAACTAATAAAAAAAAAAAAAGGAAAGCCAATGTTTTTCATGATGCAAAAAAAGTACAGTG
>VVAS01067710.1:2784-18921 GCA_015103295.1 Ptychochromis oligacanthus
GGTTTTTACACCTTGGCTGCATGTAGAAATGTAATTTTTCTTCCCCATTTTAAAAGTTTTGTCCCTTTTTTTTTTTTTTTTTTTTTTTTTTCTCATAGGAACACAGATATATATCTTGAATGGGACAGATCCAGAGGCGGATCCAGTAAGATATGGTCTAACGTTTGAAAAGGGCTCCAAAGAATATTTTAGAGTAGATCCCAAGTCAGGAAACGTGACTCTAGTTCAGGAGCTCGACAGAGAGGTGAGTTTGCTAATAAAGACTCCTGTTTTGAAAAGAAAAGAAAAAAAAAAGACACTTTTGCTCAAAGTAACATCACAACATTATGTGTCATAGAAACAAGATGAAATCTCAGTGCACGTGAGCATAACGGATGGTCGCAATAAAGTAAGTTTTTGGTGATTATGTCATATATATTTGTTTATATTGTATTATCATCAGTTCCCTACATTAATCATATTATTGCTGGCTTCATAATCCACAATATGTTATATGTTATGTTATTTTATGGTCACATTTTAACACCACAGTCTAACTGGAAAATTAAACAAATATTAACTTTAAATATTACTATAAAATAAGTGCTTTGACACTGAAAAGTACATTTAACTGTACAAAGCGACATCTTCTCTGATCACTTTTTAGATCATTTCTCTCTGGAAAAAATGTGGTCTTGCAACGAACTGTAGTTGAAGCAGTTGTTTTTGCAGTTTATTACTGGTTTTCATGTGTGTTTCAGGTTGTTGAGACAGTGAGAGTGTTTGTCACGGACACCAATGATGAACCACCTGAATTTCAAAACTTGCCTTTTGTCATTGATGTTCCAGAGGTATATTATAAAAAATAAGTATACAGTTATAATGTAGTATAATAAATACTATAGATATCTTCTAGAGGTTTTTCTGAATGTGATGATTGTGTTAAACAAATTAAATAATAGAGATTTAATTGGGTTTTAGCATTAATGAACTTCTTGTTCCTTTACCAGGACACTGCTCCAGGAAGTAGCATCTACAGAGTCCAAGCAGTGGATAAAGATATGGGCTCAGGAGGCAGTGTTTCCTATTATCTCCAGGTAACTTTACAGCTTCATTGTTATGCACTGTTGTTACCCTGGCAACTTTAAAACCACTTAAGTGGTGAGCGCCAAATTGCAAATATTTTTGAAATTGAACTGAACCAGAAGATTCGCAAAGCTACTAAAATTCAAACACATTAAAGGAGTTGTGGTGAATTTTAAGCACTAAATCACTGTATTTATTTTGATTCTAAGTTGGCTGTTAAAACTCATGTGAAAAATGCTAGCCCCATATGTCTAATTAAAATTGATATTACACACAGACCCAAATATTTCTCAAAACATTCACGCTTTAATTTTGTTTAGCCAGGCTATTGTGTCTATATTCAGTCAGCCATTAGTCAGAAAAAGCACTCTCCAAAATATAGCAGCTAGGCTTTTACCGCAACACATGTGCAGAAAAGCGACCTAATGTGACCTAGGCTAAAACAGTTAAAGCTTTTTTAGCCTTGTTGCACATGGCACCCAGATGAATACCGAGTTGATTGTAAGAGTGTACTAATCGCACACAGAGCTCTTTATGGCTTTACTCCTCTTTACATCTTTGGATCTCTTAACTCTTGCACCCTGGAATACCCCCTGAAGTCTGCCAACAACTTAATCCTCTCAGGGCCCAAAATGTATTTGAAAGTGTCAACAAGCATTTCTTTGTACTATTTCTTATTTATTTATTTTTTTTAATTTTTTCCTACTTAAAACTTTAAACTTTCGTTTTAGTGATGCTCTTCCGTTGTTTGACTTTCTTTACGCTTTGTTATCCGCCAAAAAAAAAAAAAAGTATTATATTTTTATTATCAAGATTGCAACTCTATTAAGCACAAAGTGATGCTTTTAACTGGCTTGGTATGACCCTAACACTCAGGGATAACCAGAGGTCGGCCTGACATCATGAGCACTGCGCTACCATGTGGAGGGAGGAAAAGGGCATTCGAGCGATGGGACAGTGCTGCAGGGAAAGATTAATCTCATACCAGAGAGCAATCTGGAAATTGTGTTACTTTAGTGGATTAAATTTCAATTACATTTGAGCATGGCATTGAAGGCTTAATAGGGGCTTAGGTTTGGTCTGGGCCAACAGCTGACAGCACAGTAGTTGTTAGTCTCCATGTGTCAACTGTGAGACAAAACTACCCTGAAATGCCAATGTTAAAGTGAGTTAAAGTGAGGCAGGTTAAGACTGATTGGTAGCATATCTGAAATTAGCTTTATTACTCTTGATTGCTAAATTCATGTAAAAATGAAGCAATTCTACTGCTATCCTTACTAACTGTGACTGTTTATATTATCAGACCTCCCCATTTGCCAAGTTCACCATTGATGGGCACAGTGGGATCCTCAGAGTCAAACCCGGCGAGACTTTGGACTTTGAGACCACACCAACGCATTTTGTGACAGTGGTTGCAAAGGTGAGAGGTCACCATCACACTCTTATATTTGGGTTGTCCCATTTTTTTCTTTGTCAAGTGGTCTTAATACATATCAATACAATACAGTGAACAGCTTGGTTTAAAGGTTTCTCTGTCCTCAAATGTAAGAATTTCATTTTTTTTTTATTTTCAACATTAATTTCATGCATTTAATTGCATTATTTCTGGGGTTTAAAACAGCTAAATGTCAAGTTCAAAACTGGGAGCACTATTCAATTCTAAGCAGAAAATTACACGCAGTATAGAAAAATTGGAGTTTATCAATAACCCCAAACATCCTTTCACAAATAGCATTCTTTCTTATAAAGTTTTATTCATATAGAACCAAATCTTTTATATTGTAAGGTGAAATAAAAATGGGAAAAAAAGCTACAACATCATAGAGAAAAGTCCAATAATATAATTATGCCCTATGAGCAAGCACTTGCTGAAAGTGGGCAGAAGACTTTCCTTTTAATGTGAAGAAACCTCCTGCAGAACCAGACTCAGGGAAAGGGGCTATTTGCCTCTACTAGTTTGGTTGAAAAGAAGGGTGAAAAGAAGAGCACAGAGAGCTTAAAAAAAAAAAAAAAATCTGTTGAAAAGTGGTGAGATTTTAATTTGCTGGTCTGATGACGCACTGAAAGTCCTGCTCCCAAAATAAGTGTAATCATCTCACCATGAGTAATAGTTTGATGGTGAAAGCTAGTTTATTTTTCTTGGCCTCAGCTCTTGGCTACTAAAATACCTGTCTGTGATAACCTTTAGTAGATAGTACAGATACTGAAGAGATAAATCGCTGATAAAGTTGTAACAGAAGCATAACAGCATAAACAGTGTAGAGAAATAAAATTCCACTGTTTCCCGTCACATCGAAGTTCACTCCCTAGATTTTAATTTGGATTAAGATGTAAGAAGTTCCTAGTTTTACTGGACATCAGACTGTAATTCCTTATAAAAATCATGCTAAACCATGGACACCTAAGTCCTATGTATGTGCTCCCCATATTTTATTTAATTTTGTTTACTTTGTGATTTTTTTTTTTAGCTAGTTAACAAAAAACAAACTCATTCAACTATTTCAAGCAAGATATCTCTTCAAAGATGGAGTTTTCTTAACATATAGTTGGTTAAAAGAGTAAAAAATAATTTTGGTTAAATTAAATATTTGTTTGAGCATTCAAGAATAAGCTGCTATGGCAGATATCATGTGGTCAGGATCCCACAATCCCAACAGGTCCAAATGTAAAAATGAAGTGATACTTATCTAAAAATGCTTTGGATTAAATCATCTAAAGGTGTAGCTAATTATGCCATGTGGTAACTCTGCTTTCTGCCTTTTTGTTGTCTCAGGATGGAGGTGGAAAGTACAAGGGGAAGCATCAGGTGTTGACCTCTACTGCTACAATAACAGTTAATGTTATTGATTCCCAAGATATGCCTCCATACTTTGTAGGGACCCCGTACTTTGGCTACATCTATGAAGTCTCTGTTCCTGTAAGTTTTTGTCTCATTCTCACCAGTGAAGTTGATTATGTGGTTGTTTTTGTCTACATTAAGTAAATATACTTTTTTACTTCCAGGGTTCTGAAATATTCACAGTGTACGCTAAAGATGGGGATCAAGGCAATCCTAATCCGATGCACTACTCCATTATTAATGGTAAGAACAAAAAAAAGAAATAAATGCCATGTTTAGCTGCTTGTTGATAAAACAAAGGTGAATTACTGTATCTTGTTTTAGATTATGATCAGATTTCAAACATATCTACAAAATTTCTGTCAACATCTTTCAGGTAGTGATGGTGTGTTTGACATAAACAGCACCAGTGGTTGCATCACCCTAACAACTTTTCCATCTCTGCTGAAAAATGAACTATATGAAATCAAAGTCAAGGTAACAATCTTTTCTGAGTCCTTTCCTACTTACAGTTATGTGAAAAAGAGAGTTTTCACAGGACTCTGTGCAGTCCTGTGAAAAACTAAGTATATACATGATTCAGCAGCTTGTAGAACCAGCTTTAGCAGCAATGACTTGAAGGAATTGTTTTCTTTTTTACTTTATCAGTCTCTCACATTGTTGTGGAGGAGTTTTGGCCTACTCTTCTTTACAGTGTTGCTTCAGTTCATTGAGGTTTGCAGGCATTCATTTATGTGCAGCTCTCTTAAGGTCCTGCCACAGCATTTCAGTCAGGTTGGGTTCTGGACTTTGGCTGGGTCATTGCAACACCTTGATTCTTTTCTTTTTCAGCCATTCTGTTGTAGATTTGCTGCTGTGCTTTGGATCAACATGACCCAGTTTGGACCAAGCTTCAGCTGTTGGATAGATGGCCTCACATTTGACTCTAGAATACTTTGGTATACAGAGGGGTTCATGGTGAACTCAGTGACTGCAAGGTGCCCAGGTCCTGTGGCTGCACAACAAACCCAAATCATCACCCCTCCAACACTGCTTGACAGTTGGTATGAGGTGTTTGTGCTGATATGCTGTGTTTGGTTTTTGCCAAACATGGTGCTGTGCATTCTGGCCAAACATCTCCACTTTGGTCTCATCTGTCTAAAGCAAATTTTCCCAGAAGTCTTGTGGTTTGTTCAGATGGAACTTTGTAAACCAAAACTGTGCTGCCATGTTCTTTTTTACAGAGAAGAAACTTTCTCCTGGCAACCCTGTCCAACAAGCCATACTTGTTCTAATTGTATTGTCATGAACTTTAACATTTAACATGCTAACTGAGGCCAGTAGAGTCTGAGAAGTAGCTTTTGCGATTTTTGCTCTGAGAATTGCACGGTCTGATCTTGGGGTGAATTTGCTGGGACGTCCACTCCTGTGAAGACTGGCAACTGTCTTGAATGTTTTCCACTTGTGAATAATCTTTCCCACTGTAGAATGATGGACTTCAAATTGTTTTGAAATGCCCTCATAATCCTTCCCAGATTGATAGGCAGCAATAATTGTTTCTTTAAGATCATTGCTGATGTTTTTCCTCTTTGGCATTGTGTTAACATACACCTGAATGCTCCAGAACAGCAAACTGCCAGAACTTCTGCTTTTAGAGAGGTGCTCACACTTTCTGATGATCAGTTAATCAAGTGCATTTGATTGGCAGGACTCGAATGCTACTTCCCCTCTTAAATTCTATGGGAGCAGTAAGGGTATGCTTAGTTTTTCACAGTACTACATGAAGTTCAATCAAAACTTTCTTTTTCATGTGATTGTATATCTTAAGAATCACTTATTACACTGTAAATTAATTTACTTATGTATTGTTTAAACCTAAGGCATCCGAGGTAGGACCAAACAATGTGCAGGACTATGACATTACCACAGTGACTGTCCGTGTGGTGGATCTCAACAACCATCCTCCAACCTTTTATGGAGAAAATGGACCACAGAACAAGTTTGAGGTCACCATGTATGAGCATCCGCCTGCAGGGGAGATCCTCCGAGGCTTTAAGATCACAGTCAATGACTCTGATCAGGTACATTTATTCCCAAATCACACAAATCTAACTAATCCTTTGATTCATTCCTCAGGGTTTGGACATGCAGTAGTGTGGTGCTACCAGTTGTTGACTGTGATAAAAGCTGGTGCGCTAATAACAAAAATTAAACCATGTTACTTGACTGACAGATACATTTAAACCTCTGTGAATAAATTTGCATAAATATGTGAAATCCAGCACAACAGTGTGTGCAGTAATGCAGCGCCAAAGTTACAAATGTCCAGCAAATTTATTGTAAGTAAAAATGTTACTTACTATGCCCTCATGGTTATTCTCCTCATCATGTAGCATGACATGACAGCTACACTCCTATTTACTTTATGTGATGGACTTCTGCATTATGCTGCCTTTTTTAGGGAGCAAATGCCAAATTTAAACTGAGGCTAGTGGGGCCAAGCCGAGTGCTTCGGGTAGTTCCCCAGACGGTCCTGAATGAAGCGCAAGTGACCATCATTGTGGAAGACACATCTGGCATTGACTATGAAAAGGGGCCAACCCTCTCTTTTAAGGTAAGACTTCATATCGGCAATATCACAATCCATTATTATTATTAACAAGTGATGTAGAAATAGTACTGTCAGTTATTTTACTGGGTGGATAATCTCTTTTGATTACTAAGAAATGTAGATGAAGACATGCTATCATTTTGGTGCCCATTCAGCCCATTTAAAATTCAATGTTTTCAATACTTTGATTTATGGTTTTAGTTCATGAATTAATTGCATTTTCATTAACTTCAGCTGTGCCTGTATACTCCTAATTTGCAAATGTTGGTACATAAATAACTATTAATTTCTTATGGAACCCTATATCCTATGATAAACTATTACAATTACTTCTTTGACACAGTATAAAAAGCGACTAAAAAAGTTCACATATATTTTTTTAGCTGTGTGACATTATAAGCACAAGACTCTTCGTTAGATTTCTAAAAAGAAATACATAGTTGCCGTCTTAAATACCCATAATCCATACAATAAAACACACATGACATGTCTCACCTTTAGTAAATTGCCATAAAGATAACGTACCCCAATCATTTGTGCTTTTCAAAGGACTCAGGCTAAAAAGCCATCAGATAGAGTGTTATGACTGTAGATTAATTAGTAATAACATTAACGCTCTTGCATGTCTCTGACTGTTTGGATTGTTTTGATTTATTTCACTGACTATACTGTCATGAAAATCAAAAACTTGAATTCAAAATATTTCCTACAGTTTCACAGAGCAGCAAGTGTGGCTTTAGATTCCTGTCTGTCCATAAAATAACTGATTATGAGTCAACTAAAGATTTCAGCAGTAATTTAATCATTCTGAGTATGTCTTTCTGTAGCTGCTGGCGGTGGAGATCGACACTCCCGAGCGATTCAGCGCAACAGCGGACATAGTGATCAACCTGCTGGACACCAATGACAACATCCCAAAATTCACGTCCGAGTATTACATCGCCAGGGTCCCCGAGAACTCTCCTGGAGGCTCCAGTGTTGCTTCCGTAACAGTGAGTCAATCAGTTACATTCGGCTTTAGCCTGATCAGAGTGATTATATAATCCATCTTTCCTCCATTAAATGCATATTGCTCAGTGGAGTTCATTAGATAAAAGCAGGTTGGTGCCAGACAAAAACAGGCTTAGTGCTCTCTCACTTTGGTTTGCTACTCCTGGTTATGAAATTCATTATCTCCATGTCACAATCTGGCATATGCTCTATGTTACTCCTCATCAAGGGGGATTATTAAAAAAATATTGGCACACTTGTCCCTTGCTTGTCATCCTACTGTATCCACCCTGCAACCAGGCAATATGTCCAAGCTAAGCAGTGAGAAGTAAAAAGCTTAATTTTGCTTCAAGGTTAATCATACTGACCTATGCCTGCTGAACATCCCCTCATAACACACTGTACATGAGCTTAAGACCCTATCTGGTTGTCCAGAGCTAACTCTAGTAAAAATAAAGGGCCTAATAAATCATGTTCAGTCACCTTAATGTAACCATATTTATTTAAGTTATATATTTACATACTTTATTATAATGTCAATCACCAGATAAGCAAATAATCTTGTTACAAAGTGTACAGTTTTCATACTTTGTTGTGTAAGCTTTAGGTGTATAATCGCCTTCCTTTTTTTTTTCCTGTAGGCACATGATCCAGATTCCGGGCCCTGGGGTGAAGTCAAATACACAATTTATGGATCAGGATCTGATTTGTGAGTATAAAACTTTCATTCCTGCCAGTTTAGGTTAATTCTGATCAGATATTTAACTCTGGCATTTCCACAAAATGTATTATTTTGAAAGTATGACTCAAGAGTGCTCAGAGGCTTTGGTGCCAACAGGACTCCAGTCTTGATTCATCTTTGTGTCTTTGGTGGAAGAGGTGAGCGGGAAACCAGTTTGATTGGCCCCTCTGCTACACAAACAGCTCGCTCTAAAATGGCTGCAAGATGCTAGCTAATCTCCTAATTGGATTGGTCGGTTAAAAATAGACAGCCTGGCCCGTCTCACATAGGCAGAGCCAATTAACATGCAATGTGACAGCTGGAGCCACAGAAGTGGCAGCTTTGAGAAGCAAGGCAGCATACAGTGAAGGGAAAGTGAGAATTTATGCCTGTCTGCAGGCAGCAACCTGAGTTAATTGTGTGAAAGTTATCAGTTTCAAGGAAACTTGTGAAATTTCACAGCGAAAAACAAGACAGAAAAGTCTGCTAAATAAAATGGCAGCAAGCCCGATGTTGAACTAGAAGGCACTCAGAAAGAACATGAGAAGCTTTAAAATTTTTAAAGCTGCTATGTGTAAGGGCAAATATTTATTTGATTATAATATCTCTGAAATCATTCTGAATGTGCTTTTAAGTTAGAAAAACAATACAGTTGGTAATAATTAAGTCAGTCGCATGGTAGACATTGTATCAGCTTGGTCTGCCTTCCATGCAGTTAAACAGTTTCCCTTGCAGTTCTCCTGATTAATTTAATGCAATGGAAATTCAGAAAACCTCAAATCTATATTCATAGTGTTTGAAATAACAAAATGTTTAGAAGCTTTGTGATCCACATCTGCAGAAAACATACATACTGTTAGATCGTCACTAAACTGGGTAAAGGTGGCCACTAGTCATGAAGAAAAGTTGTGCATCTTTGACAATCTTAGGTTGAAAATGCACAATTTGTCAAGTTATGTCAACGTGGCCATTCCTAGAAGAATACATTTTTAAAAATCTGGTGATAATTTTGTAAATAATTTTAATCTTTCTATGCAAATGTAGGCATTTCATACACATATACTGTAGATGTCTCTTTAAGGAAGCAACTCATGGAAGATATTCTCTTTACACATTAGGGCTCAGTTTTGACCCAAACAAATGCTTTGTAAATGACCACATGGTGTCCCTACTTAAATCAGCAAAGGTTACAACTTTTTTTGTTTCTACATATTTTTAAATCAGCAAAAGTTACAACTTTTTTTGTTTCTACATATTGTTAAATCAACTGGATTCACATCTGAACCCTTACATTACAACACGCCTGTCCAATTAGGGCTGGAAAGTTAATAGCAAAGTGTGAGTCATGTAGAGATTCACAGGAAGCGATGACAATCTGTCACTTGAGCTGTGAATTATGATGCCTGTATTAGAAACGCCTGGTTTGCTGAGATGACACTGAATGGACATCTGTGGCTGTGACTCATATGCTGTCTGATCCAAACTGCAGGTTTTCCATTAACCATTCATCAGGCCTCATCACCACACAGCCCTGGACCAGCCTGGACGCAGAGGTCAGGTCGAAGTACAACTTTTATGTCAAGGCTGAGGATTCAGAGGGGAAATACAGTTTGGCTGAAGTCTTCGTCAGCGTCGTTGACATGAATGATCACGCTCCAGAATTTGATGAAGATTTAGTTGAGAAGACAATGATTATTGGCACACCTGTCAAAGTAGAGGTATATTATGCTTTATTGGTTATTTCTTCTCTTTTCACATCTTTAGTGATTCTAGCCTCACCAAGTTTCAGCTTTTTTTGTTGCAAACTGAATATTTTGAATGCTTAGATAAAACTGAACATTTGAGGCAAAGTTGTGATTGCATTATTATACAAAGAAATCTCATCAAAAAACCAAAACCAGCAATGTAGTAACAAATCTGTCTTGCATCCAAAGAATGATATAACTCATTTTCACACCATTGCTCAAAAACTCTTAAAATGCCATAATTGAGGCACATGGATACACTTGTTCACATGTTCCTTCTCTACTATGAACACAACCATTGTGTGAGTATTCAGTCCCATGTGAAGTAGTAAAAAGTCGTCTTGCTGTAGTAAAAAGTCACCAGCAAACTAACTGGTAATTTTCCATAGCTGAAAATACATAAATACACTATTTGTTCCTATCTAATAAAAAATACATTACACACCTGTTTTAGGTACATACGGTAGTGTGGAGTATCTAGTAACATGTAACTGAATTAACTGAATTACAATTAAGAAATTAATTGTAATCCTGTACAGGAATGTGAAAAAAAAACAATATGCAAGTACATTACAGTTACTATTCTATTCAAAATGGTGGTGAATGCAAAGGAATTTACATGTGAATATTTTATTTTTGGTAAAAACCTTAAATGTCAAGTCATCCTGTTGCTGTGCATCTTTGTGGTGCGCAGGAATGCCCTATTTTGACCAAATTTTCATGCACTTTCAATGTACAACCATCCAAAGTAAGGTAGCTAACTAGGAGTTGCATCCATGTTTAGACCATAGACTATTAAAGACGTCACCCAATGGTTTTGGACTCTACATGTTGAAGCCTTAAAGTAAGCATTTTGGCTGCCTCCATGCTGTTTTTTGGAGCCAGTAGTTGCCATATTTGTATAAGAGTAGAGTTAACAGCTAACACTAGCAAACCTGGTTAGCAAGCTTCATTAATGAACTGCATGGGTGCAACACACAGACATATATATCTGCAGATTAGCAGACCCTAAGTAACCTTGTTACCCTAAGTAACAGACTATTAAAATACTGGAATTTCACTCACCAAAACAGAATCAAACTTTTTAGGTGGTCTGAAATGCATGCACAGTGAGGCATAATATTAGTCAGATAAATGCACTAAAAATGCTCCAAAAGGCACTGACAGCACAGCTCCACAGTGAGTCCTGTGAGCATAGGTGAGACCTGGCAGACACCAGTGGGCTACAGCTCCCTGTGTCAGGAGTCAAGGTGGCTACAACCCTAACTCCAGTATCAAGATGAATGAGTTACATAAAAATTCACCCACATGTTGATATGAAGAAGGAAAGTATCAGAAGCAAAAAAAAAAAAAAATTCATACCAGTCTTTTTAAGGCTGTAAAGAGTCTGTGGGGATTGGCATGCTTTTGGAGCCAGCCTCAAGTGGCTATTAGAAGAGCGGAAGGTTTTTAGCAGTTCTGAACTGGCTTCATTCTTCAGAATCCAGAGGTTTCCACTTGGTCGTCATTCTTTTGGCAGTATGAACTCACATTTTCAATGCACATTTCTCTAGGAAAAACAGTTTTCCATGCCTGCAACCAGCCATCCATGCCACTCTTTGACTGCTGTAAATTCAATCATATTTTCCTTTTCAATTAGAAAAGGGCTGTACCATTGTAGTATGAGTGTAAAGTTTGTTTATCTGGGGTAAAAATGCTGTCAACATTGAAATGCTTGTGTCAAACCTGAAGAAAATCTGCAGCCTGCAATGGATGTGTCTGCATTATTACCCAGTTTAAAACACTTGTTAAAAAAGTAATCAAATGCACTCAGTCAGACTAATTAAAATGATGGCATTATTTATTAACAGGGAAACTACAAATCAATAGCATATTATATTTCAACAATCAACACTGATGATACATTTGCAATATATTGTTTTTTGTAATTTACAAAGTAAATACTGAGCTTTTGATTGAATGATGAATAAAGTCCAGTATTTAGGTCAATGACTCACTGAAATGTGTAACTATTCAGACATTTGATGCTTTTTACAGGCCATGGATGAAGATGCAGAGTCTCCAAACAATGTTATCGAATACTCCATCATGACCGCAGATCCTGACAATGCATTTGAGATCAACGCCGACACAGGGGAGATCAAGCTGAAGCCCTATATCAAGTCTATGGAGATTGTGCAGAACATCACCAGGCAGAAGGACTGCAAGTGGTCTGTGGTGGTCCAGGCCAGGGACAGAGGCTCTCCGTCCTTCAGTACAACTGCTGTGGTCAACATTGATATCACAGAGGCGGTAAGACTTGCTCTGACTCGCAGCATGCTTGTATGCCTCCTATTCCAGAGCTGAGCTGTAGACATGCATTTTAACATGAGACAGTAGGCATTGTTGCCATGCTACTATATGCTTCTGCTAAATCAGCATCCTTGTTTCAGCCACATTTCACTGACCTCATCTAGTTTAAAGGATAACGTTGGTGGTTTCTTGTGGTTTATTTAAAGATCAGAACCCACAAGCTTTGAGCTTTCCTACTAACAAGTGATGTCTGCACTGTCGCACTCTGATTAAGCTAATCCTCTGTTGTTATCCAAAAGTTACTAAAGCTGCATTAATCTTTGGGCTGATCATTAATCAGTGTTAGCAAACAGTTATATATACATTAAGAGGACAAAAAGCATTAGCATTCATTTAGAGCTAGAGTTTCTGGGCACCTGATGTCTAATATTAACCATAGACTGTATATAAAAGATGGGCTTATTTTCCAGGTTTAATGGCCAGCAGGGGGCAACTTCTCTGATTGCCAAAAGAGGTTAAAATTTCAGAACTTGATTTATCATGAGTTCATAGTCTCAATTACTAGTTTCAAGTGTTTTTCAATGAAACACGATGTTCATTTTGTAAATTATGGCTTCAATTAAAGTAAAGTAGACAATAACCCAGGATAGTCTTTAGGGCAGGGCTACCTTATGGTTAACAGTGTCCCTCAGTTTTTCAGTCAAATCCACCCCACACTCATCATGTCCAACTTCAAAAAGCCAAGATGACAAGGGCCAAATGTCATTCAAGACTTTAAGTGATGACATTTCACTAATCAATCGGTGATGTCATGGTGGTTAAATATCTCTTGTATAGACATTCATTGGTATTACATTACAAAAAGCAGTTAAAAATGTTTTGAAATGCCTTAATAGTGATTGGAATCTCATTTTAGTTTGTAGCTATAAGTACTAATTAATACTGCATGTTTTCTAGCATCAGCATTATCCTTTAAAGTTTTCACTCATTTTCATTAATCCATATTTTTCTAATACTTTTGTTTTCACCGTGAATCCATTCTTTAACTCTTCATGATGTCTTTGGTTTTGTTTGTGTGTTGTGTATCGTGCTTTTCAGGTCAAAGGTCGAATTATTTCATACTTCATGGGCCTCAGCAAGCGTCCGCTGACTGTTTTTGGAATTTTTTTCAGCATTCTCATGTCCCTCATTTTACTAACAGTCTCCATATCCACTATCCTGTACTGTAATGCAGTGAAAAAGTCCCGAATCAACCCTGAGAGTAACTATATTAAAGTGGTCCGCAGAGTGAAGTGAGAAATAACAGATGCCTGTGCTTCATTTTCATTCATAAACATTAAAATGATGTTTACTGGCTGGCTTAGGTCTGTAAAAGAGTACTGGAGCACATTTAAAGAAAACTCTAACAATACATGAAGTCCTTCTTTTTCCTTTTAGTTTCTTTTTTTCTTTATTTGCTAGTTTTTCTTCCGCAAACTTTTTTGGTCATATGAACTGTCGTCCTTATTGTTCAGCCCTCACCATTCAAAGAGAAATCCTAGTGTAGTGCACTGCCAGACGCATTCCCAACAACTAGAGCCATACATAGTTGCTAGCTCTCCTGTATTGTTGGACAGAGGATGGATGTGTGAGATGAAAGTGCTCGATTGTTGGTAGATTTGTTGTTTGGGCCTCCTCTGTCAGTGCTTTGGCATCCATCTCTCATGCTTGCGTGCTTTGGACAAATGCTGCGTTAAAGCTTGGAATTCAGATTCAAACAATTTTATTTGTGCTCTTTTACAGACTCCTCTCAAGGGGCCTATGGCGGCCTTTTTAATGAAAAGTAGGGACAATCCTTTGAAAGCTCTAGGCATGGTCACTTTTATCATTAGTCTTTTGGTAGGAGTGACTGTCTTGATCTCTACGGCTATGTACATGCGCAACTCAAAGTCCAACAGGATCATGCCGGCACGACGCATCATTAAGAGGCGACCCAGGGACCAACAGCCCTGGACCTTCAAGATGCCGGTCATCAAATTCACCAACCCTGGAGAAAAGTTCCTCATCAGCGACCCAGAGAGCAGCCCCCAGCAGGAGACCAGCAGCCCCCGGCCGAAGCCTCAACCTCCCATTGCTCCTTGTCTTCCGCCTCCACCCCCCTCTAACACAAGGCCCAGTGAAAGGCCCCGGGCAGTCCCAACAATATCTGGTGCACTGGCCTCCAAAGGTTCCAAGAAAGCTAAGTCTAACCGCCGTAAAGAGGGAAACATCAGCTCAGCTTTAGTGTCAGAGCTTAAAATGAAGCTTGAGCAGAAAATACATGAGAGCAACCAAGGTTATTATTGTTAACTCTAATGCATGGATGTCATCTTTCATGGCTCTTAACTCATTTCACCTGAGTTCTGTGTGATGATGAGGTAATGTCAGCCTACCTTTAGGTTATTTATGAGTAAAAAAAATAAGAGGATGGTTTACATACTTATGTCTTAAGACAAGATATTAAAGAAGTGGGCTGCACTGTATTCTCAGTTGACCTGCTTTAGATAAAGACAGGAGACAGCTTGAGTCAGCAGTAGAGTACTAGATAATTCACCACACTGCCATCTTGAGGAGGATTATCATTTTAACAGTAAGACGCATTACAGGAAATTGCACAGGGACAGGATTACTAAGACTTACTGTGTATACATAACTTTCTGAAAAGTGTAAGTTCACGAGCCTGTAATGTTTTTTTTTTTTAGCACAGGAACAGGATTTTTACCTAACACATCCTGAAACAAATGTTGTTGCTCATCGGAGCATCAAAACAAAATCACCCCAGCTTGTTATGAAGTGCTAAAGGACCTGTGTGTATATAATTTTACTATGTCTACATCAGCCGCTTGAAAGCTGAGAAGTTGCTCTTTTGTATGATGACAATCAATGTGCCACTGTAGGTTTTCACGTAAGAGCATCTTGCTTTTATTTTATTGAGTGAGTAGTTGTAGAAACATGCTTTTATATAACTGCATATGGATATATTTTAAGTGTACAGCATTGTAAATATGGCGAGATTCCCAGCTGTATCATGAAGCAGTAAATGCCACAAAGTAAAAATTAGACCATCTAACTCATGCTCTGTCTAAGCTGCTTGGACGTTTGCTTTATTGGTGTGGGTATTTAAATGTAGTGTCAAACATTTAGGGTCTTCCCACTCTTATTTTCCATGTTACTCTTCAATGCCTTCAAATGTAGGCAAATACAGTGTCATTGCTGTAAGAAATATCATCTTTCTGACTATATCTTAGCATACTATTATAAATAAGCTTAGATAAACTATATATCTTACATATAAATAACACTTGCCTGGTACTTCAAAGTAACATATTTGTACTGTCTTTGTACTGTCTTGATTTTGAATAAATATTTGAAAATAACTTGGTCTGTGCTTAATTATGTCCTTATTTTATTTTATTTTTTGGTGGTGGTGGTGGGGGGGGGGGGGGGGTTTTTTTTTTTGTTTATTTTATTTTTTTTTTTTTTTTTTTTTTTTGGTGGGGGGGGGGGGGGGGGGGGGGTGTCTTCTTTTTGGTTAAGTTAATTATTGTTTTGTTAATGTAAAGTTTTAGTATTTACAGTTAATCTTGCCTTATTGTAGCAGCAAGGAGAGGGCCCACTAGTGCTCATGGGACTAATAGTGTTGATCTTAATGTGTTAAGTTACAGTGTTATAACAATTATTGTAGTCATGTTTCTTTGGTCCCTCATTGTTGTTAATTTATAATGTGATCTTCAGTGTTTTCATGGCTGAGGGTGGTATCGACTTTGGCCACCATGGCTGAAATTACAGTGGCAGTTAGTGGCCTCTGGCCACCTTTTCTGTGTCTTAGTGCTGTTAAAACTGCATTCCTGGGGTTGAGCAAAAAGATGACACCCCC
>VVAS01067800.1:3652-14391 GCA_015103295.1 Ptychochromis oligacanthus
CCTGAACAGGTGGGCTCCATCAGAAAGGTAAAAACTGTTCAAACAGAGCTGTGCTGTGTTTGAACAGTTTTTACCACATTTTATTCAGATTTTTCAGATATTTTAATGGTGACTTTTTTTATTTTTAAATTAAAGACTTTTAGCAAATTCTTTTCATACATGTTTTTAAAATTATGGGATATTTTAATTTAAGTAATAAAAAAGGAAGTAAGGAATCCCAGACAACTCATTAATATTTCAGACTTTTAGATTTCTTTTAAAAATCTTTTTAACACAGTTTATTAAAATTATTATTTCTGGTCATTTTTTTCAGAGATTCTGTGTTTTGTGCATTTTGCTGGAAATGCCTAATGGTCAAACATTTTAATTAATAAATCAAGTAATTAACATATTAGTTAATTTATGTATTATCTATTTTTTAATTTTAGGATATTTTAGTAATGACAGACTCTTTACAGTCAAGTCATTTTGAGACATATCGTTTCGATTTTTCCTTTATTTTTCTTTTATCTTCATTTCAGACATTTATTTATTTTTAGTTGATATTTTTTACTTTATTTTGATTTTAATTTTTAAAAATCATTTTATTCTATATTTGATGAACAGATTTTTACTTTATTTTGAGATTCTGCAGCATTCAGGCATTTTGTTAAAATTTAGTAGTTTGTTTAAAATCAGCTGAATATGTCATTATTGTGCAGACCTTTCTTATGATTTATTAATATTTTGAGGATATTTTATTCATCATTTTAATTCAGAGATTCTGTTCATATTTTTCTGACATTAATGAGCTCCTCCTGAATCAGGACCTCCTTTATCTGCATCATTTCATACGTCAGCCGCTCGACTCCTCTTCAGGCTGTCGATCTTAATTACACCTCAACATTTGGCAGCTGTGTCCTTGGATTCAGAGAGTGACCTTTGACCTCCTGCCTGCCTCACATCTCTGGATCTAAACGTGACGTCGGAGCTGCTGACCTTCGGGTTCATGATTCCCTCCTGTCTGAAGCGGGCGAAGAACATGTCCATGGAGAACACCTCGCTCCACAGGTAACCGTAGTACTGAGCGTCGTAACCGCCCGCCAGGTGTCCGAATGTCGCCGGCATGTTGGTTCCTGCAGGACAGGAAGGAGAGGTCAAAGGTCAGAGGGGAGGAAAGAAAACAGCAGTGAAGGTGAAGTTTGGATGCTTATCTCGTTTTTCCTTTTAATGTAATCTTTAATCAAAACTATTATTGAATTCACATAAAATGTGGAGTTGAAGTAACTTGTAATAAAAACGCTGTTTTAGTCAAAGGAGCCTGGTGGCTTTGAAGGGAGCTTAAAGTGGGCCAGAATGATCTGGAAAAGCCCACTTTGACTCTCCAGAGACAAAGGCAAGTACAAAAGGGGCAAAAAACACAGTCCTGTGAAAGAAAAGTGTGCGTTTGATTTGTAATACAAGAAAAAAAAAAGAGCTTTGTATGGAGCATGAATCCAAAAATGAATCACCCAGCTCTAACTGCGGTGATTAGAGCTGGGTGGACTTTCGTGGATTTCACAACATTCATGGTCATGCTTGAAAACTGAAGACTGCTGCTCATTATATATCGTCTTACTGATGTGTTTATTGGTGCTTCGTACCACCCAGCTGTTTTCTCAGGACCAATCAGAAGCACGTACCAGGGGAGGCAGGTATTCCCAGGATTTCCTGGCAGAGGCGTCCGTACTCCTCTGCAGGGTCCAGGCCTTTCCTGGTGTGCAGAGCCTGATCCACTTTGGCCAGGACGATCTGCCTCAGGTTGAACAGACCTGCAGGAGAGTCACAGGTTATCAGTGACACGGCCGAACTCCACTGACACTCAATAACCTCCAATAACAACATGTTAGAATATATTATAATAGTTATAGTGCACAGAGCAGCATTCTGCCACTGATATATTTAAAATTTTATTTATTTTTCATCCAGTGATGACGAACTGGGAGCCTCCACCTGCTCGCTTCAGCACAAACTCAAACATCCTTCACAAAAACCTTTTTAGTCACATGACACAGAATTATGAGGCCTGTGGAGACCCTCGCTGCAGAACTGGGGCTAAATGATTCCCATGATCCACGCCAGCCACACCTGCCTGCATCCCTGTCACTATAAATCCAGAAGGCCACTGAAGGAAGGCCATCCTGTGTCATAAAACTAAGGATGGATGTGCAGAAAGTGGACTGTGAAAGTGGACAGAAAGACAGACCTGACTACTTGTTGTGCTTTGTGGTCTGGTGGAATAAAGAAATAAGAGGCTACAAGAGCTCTAAAAAATAAAGCTGCACATTGCAGAACAGTTGCAAATGAAATTCACTGCATCTTGGGCTGGATTTGTTAAGTTTAATCAGAAATGTACCTGTCAAAACATTAGCAAATGTATTTTTTATGTATTAAATTGTCATAATTATAAAAACATTTGCAGCAGAAAGAAGGTTTGTGCTGCCAAATGTGAAAAGAGGGTGTAAAAATACAGAAAACAGAAGGTGGAACTCATTACCAGCTCACACTGTACATGACAACAGCAGTAACAAAACCAGCATGACTTCAAATATCCGGTGTAACAATGACATCTGGTGGAGGGGGCGTACAGGTGAGCTCTGAGAACTCATGGAAGTAAAGTACAAACATGCAGGACGGAAGAAAAGTGGAAATATAATTAAAGGAGTAATAAAAACAGCATTCTAGGACAGCACAGGTACGGCAGGTGGGCCGCGAGAGCTCATTCAAAGAACATCAAAATGTTGGTTGCAATGTTAAAGCCGTTTTACTGTAACATAAGCTTCAATATCTGATCCTTAAACAGCACCTGTTTGCACTTGTTGACCTTATATTTGTAATCCTCAGTTTTTACTTTTATTTTTCCTTCCTGTTTCAAATAAATTTTATTAACACAGCAGCTCTTTTCAAGTATCACTGAGCAAAGCTCTTAAAGCTCACACACACATACAGAGCTTTGAATCCTTTTCCTCTCAAACACACTCTGCTGCTTTCACTCTGTAATATGTGTTTATCAGCTGCTCTGCTGTCAGTAGACCTGTCCATGTTTCTGATTGGTCAGATGCTGCAGGCTCTGCCTCTTTCATGTGAGTGTGTTCATACCTAGACTGATGAACCCTGGGCTGATTTATTGAGTTGATAACATCATGTGACCTCTTAATCTGACTGATGATGTGAAGCCAGATAAGGACAAGATATCTTTAATACACTCACCAGCCACTTTATTAGGTACACCCGTTCAACTGCTCATTAACTCAAATATCTAATCAGCCAATCACATTGCAGCAACTCAGTGCATTTAGGCATGCAGACATGGTGAAGACGACCTGCTGAAGTTCAAACTGAGCATCAGAATGGGGAAGAAAGGTGATTTAAGTGACTTTGAACGCAGCAAGGTTGTTGGTCTGAGTGTTTCACAAACTGCTGATCTGCTGCTATTTAATCACACAACCATCTCCAGGATTTACAGAGAACGGTCTGAAAAAGAGAAAATATCCAGTGAGCAGCAGGTCTCCGAGTGAAAATACCTCGTTGATGTCAGAGGTCAGAGGAGAATGGACAGACGGCTTTGAGCTGATAGGAAGGCAGCAGGAACTCAAATAACCACTCGTTACAACCAAGGAGCCGACAAATCTGCAGCAACTGGGTGATGCACAGCTCTGAAGGCAAAAGGGGGGCCGACCCGGTACTAGCAAGGTGTGCTTAATAAAGTGGTTGGTGAGTGTGTTGATCTGGCTTCATACTGCAGGGCCCGGAAGATATCCGAGTCTCCTGTGTTGATTAGAGGTGAAATTACAAATCTGGGTGCACCACAGAAGATGTGCAGATTGTAAAGTGGCTGTTCAAGGAGAAATAATGCTCACTGTTATAATAATTTATTGTATGAAAAACTGGGTTTAATATGAACGATTACTGATTACTTTTGCTGTTGAAACCTGATTTTTCCATATTCCCTTATGAGAGGACTCAGTTTATTAGCAGAAGTGAAAGACTACCCAACTAAAGTTAATTTTATTTTACTGAAATCTGTCTAATAAAGGTGTATGAGGTTCTAGAAACCATCTCCCAACAGCCCAAAGGTGATCCAATGTAAAATATTCCAGATTTTTAAAAAATTTAAGACCTGCAGAATTCCTGATACCGTGGATCCACCAGAGAAACTTGTGACTCCTCTTAGTAATCTGCTCTTGGTTTGTCACTGCAAACCGTCTCAACTTAAGTGAGTGAAGGTCACAGAAAGAGCAGCAGGGGTTAAATATGCTTTCCTGTGCGATGCGTACCGGTGTTAGCGAGGCGGGACTTGATGAGTTTGTCGAGCAGCTCGTCTGGGATGGCGTTGCCGGTCTTGTAGTGTTTAGACATCCTCTGCAGAGGCTCCTTCTCCCAAACCCAGTTCTCCAACATCTGAGACGGAGCCTCCACGAAGTCCCGCTCCACGTGAGTCCCGCTGAACATAGCGTAGTCCGCCTGCAGACAGGAAATAGGCTTCACTATGACCTTATTTTATTATTTGGTGCTAAAAAAAAGTGTTTAACTGAATAGATTCACCTCATCACTACCTTGAGAACCTGAACATCATTATTCCCACAAGTTAAATATCAAAGAGATCTGTGTGATAATATAGCCTCTGTTTGATCAGCTGACCTCAGCGCACAGCTGGTGCATGACGTGGCCGAACTCGTGGAAGTACGTCTCCACCTCGTCGTGCTGCAGGAGCGACGGGGCGTCCGCCGTCGGCTTGCTGAAGTTGGCCACCATGGCGGCCACCGACATCTGGCGCGTGCCGTCGGGCAGCAGGCAGCCGGGCTGCAGGCCGAAGCAGGCGGCGTGACCGTACTTCCCCTCGCTGCGCGGGACAGGAAGGACAGCGTTCAGTTACAACCACGACAGGAACAAAATGCAACAAACACTACGGAGTCGTCCAGATTCAAGTCTTCTGGCTCATTTCTACCTCTGTATTTTTATTCTGGGACTCCGTTAGAGCAGCTCTGCATGATTCACGCTGTAAATGAGCTGTTTAAGCCGGATATGATCTACTTCGCTTTGAGCGCTTCATTTGTTTGCGTTTGTAACAGAGTTTCTGTTGAATATCAGACCGCTGTGGTCCATTTCAAAATGTGAAAAACCTTCTACAGCCCACCCAAACCTTTAATCACAACTCTGGTCATCACATAAGCCGGAAATAAAGTATTTCCTTTTTCTGAGTTTTCATCCATCAGGCTCTATATTATAAACATGTTACAGTCCATCATTTCTATCACATAAGATTCAAAGAAAAAATGTTTAAGTCTGAATACAATGTGGAATATGAGTGTATGAAGAGCATGAACGTCCAAACGTCTGTCATCTTTGTGCCATTAAAAGCAGCTGAAATCTCACTGAGCAGCTCCTGATTAAAGAAAACTTCAAAACATGAAGGTCTTTCCGCATTTATGAACGTTTATTTGCATTTATTAACTTCCTGTTTTGGTTTGTCCTGATGAATCTCTGCATGTGTTACAGGATGTTTGAGTTTCACCAAATTAAAATAAGTTAAATCACCTGGATGAACAAGAAAAGTTCCATACCGGGGGTAGAGGTCCAGGTAGAACTGCCCGACCACCTGACCGGTGGTGCGGTCCTTCACGCAGTACAGAGTGACGTCAGGATGCCAGACAGCGGCTCCGTCCACCAGCTCGAAGGACAGACCCAGCAGCTCCTGGTAGATGTCCAACAGACCCTGAGTCACCACCTCCATCGGAAAGTACTCCTTCAACAGGTTCTGATCCACGGCGTACTGAGTCTCCTCCACCTGACAGGAGAGGAGGAGGAGGAGTTTACATCACAGTAAACAGAAACATGATTTATCAAACAGCCTCTGTTTAGGTTTCTTCATCATTAAATGTGCTCTACGAAACTTTTTTCATGTGTTAAACACTTTTTTTTTTTAAATCTTACTGAGAGAACAGCACCTCCATGAGGTCAAACTTGAAAGAAGAACATTACCCACCATCCTTTGCACTCTTACCTGGGTCATGTAGTAGCGTGTGTCCCAAGCTTGCAGCTCCCCGTTGAAAGGCAGGCCTCTCTTCTGACACTCCTTCTCCTTCAGCTTGGCGATGACCGCTCGCTCTTCTTCACCCAGCGGCTTCAGCTTTCGGGCGAGCTCCTCTGAGAGACGACAGACAGAAACCGCACTCATGTAACTGCAGCGTGAAACACCGCTTCACGCTTTCCTCTCATCTGTTTTAGCAGAAATAACATCTTCCAACAGGCAGCAGGTTCAACCGCCTAAAAACAAGTTTCATCATCATCTCTATCATCATCACCTCTGAGGACGTTTAAATACTCCTTTGCTCATGCCCTGCAGGACTCACCCAGGAAGTTGGCCACCTTCTTCCCAGATTTGGCCATGTTCATCTCCAGGACGAAGTCGGCGTGCGTGGTGAAGCCGAGCAGTGAGCACTTCTGAGCCCGGAGCTCCACCAGCTCCTTCAGGATCGCAGAGTTCTCCTGCAAACCAACACGAGGGACATTAAGTTTCTGCACGACGACGCCAAGTTTAACACTCATTCTTCTGATTGTCTGACTCATGAGTGATGTCGGATCTAACACAAGACCCAAAAATTAACACATCTGCAAAGAGCAGCTTTCGTGTGTATGTGTGTGTTTGTGTGTGTATGTGTGTCAGGGGGTGGGGGCTCTGTATTTTCTGATAAATAAAGGTCCAGAGTAAGAACATTTATTTATTTTCACAGTGAGTTCTCACTACTGGAAATAAAGCGAACACACAAAACCAACAAAGTATAATTATACATGCTGGATTATACAAGATTTCCTGGATTTTGTTTCTACTGAACAATTTTTAGGTTAAAACTAAAAACTAAATGGTCAGTTTTAGGTAACAAAAGCTCCTGGGTCAAGATTAGAAAATGATGCTTTGAGTTAAAGCACGCCCCTTCACACCTGTAACCCTGCACACTGAAAAATGACGAGGAGTGACAGTCTCGTCTCACTGATGCCATAACGCATCGCCACCAAAGGACACCTTGTTCTTAAAATCTCTTATTTGGACAATAAAATATTAGAAAAAGCAGGACTTTCGCTGATTTCTGCGTTGAAAAAATTATCCTTAAATGCAAAGATATTCAATAGAATTCAAGAGAAGGATTTTTATACATTTAAAAAAAACCTGTCTCTTCTGGGTCCTCACTGTGGGTATTCACAGGTCTGTGTGTCTGTTTGGATTTTATTTAAATCATTCTGACTGTTTAAACACTGAATGTTTGCAGGTGAAGATAAAGCAGTAAAAGTAGCAGCACCTCCTTGCAGCGGGAGTTGAAAGCCTCCTCCAGCTTCCTGCGGGTTTCTGGGACGAAGCATTTCTTCATGGTGGGGAAATAATGAGGATACTTCAGAGTGACCTTCAGCTTGTCTCCATCCTTCTCCAAAGAGCTCAGGAAGTCCTCGGGGAGGCCGCCTGAAACAGTTTCACTACTTAATACAAGCAGAAACTAACCAGGTCAGGAGTTTCTGAAGTATTAAAATAAAATGTGATGGAATTTATTACCAGATCAATAATGCACTGGTTAATGCATGATCTGGTTTCAACCAGATCGGTTTTATACACCTCCGAGTGTCACAATCTAAAGACTAAATCTGGTTTCTCTGACCGGCTGTGAGCATCAGTATGATGGGATGTATCAGAGTTTGAATAAAGTGCAGCAGTTTAATGTCTGTGACACCGAGGAACAGAAACCAGTGTTAGTACCCTGGATGTTTGACCTGTTTCTGATCATTCACTGGAGAAAACTACAAAAGGTAAAGTCTGGGTAAACTTTGAAGGGTCATATCAGCATGTGGGATAGGTGGCTGCTCAGAACAGGTCAGAGCATATGAAAGGTCTCCTTTTTACCCTCATTTGATACCAGGATCAGCTTCTAGCTCTGATTCCTTTTGTGTTAAAATGATTTTCTGGAGTAGGCAGACTCAGACCTGTTACAATAAGAATGCAGCTGTCATTAACCAAAGTGTTTTCATAGGCCGTGGTTGGCAAGTAGGCAAATCTACCACTTTAACTGGAACTGGTCTCCTGTACTGGAGGCCCAGGCTAACACTGCCTCATCCAGCTTCAGCTAGGTCACTGGGGTTTTCAAAAACGGTGCTTGTTGTGGTTGTCTTCTCTGAGTTTGACCAATCACTGTCAAGGTACACCCAGCAGTTTGTTTTTTTTTTTAGGATCACTCAGAAATACTCAGAGTAGATACTTCATTCTCCAACCAAAAGAGCTCTGAAAGAAGTCCTGCAGGAGACCAAAAACGCCCAAAGAGTCATCGATCAGCAGACCTGAGCACTACTTTTACTTTAGAGATTCTTAACATCTCCAGACACTCTACTGATCTAACATTTCCTTTTAGGGCTTCTGAATGAGACGCTTTTTTAAAGGAACTCAGTTCAGAGGTTTCTAAGGCCTGCAGAAAGCCTGCGGTCAGAGCGTCTGGACGTTCAGGGAGCTGAGGACTCACCGAGCTCGTCTCTGGTGAAGGACAGGCTGGTGGTGTCTTCGTTCAGGTTCTTATTGAAGTCGATGCACAGGTTGCTCAGCTTCTTCTTGATGGTTTTGATCTCCTGTAACAGCAGAGTGAAGATGGAGGAGAGTGAGACCACAGAGGAGTGAGGTCACACCCTAAAGCTGTCAAACTGGAGTTTAGAAGATGGATATAAGATAATACACTTAGCATGATGTTAGACTCCCTTCACACATTTCACGGCTCTCACTTTGAATGGGGGCGCTGTCACGCCTTAAAGAACTGAACTGTGGATCCGCTGCTTCGTTTCACTCATATCGAAGAGTTGAGAAAAGTTCAACTTTTTAATAGTCAGTGAAGGTGCAAAACAATCAATCAGATCATATTTATTTGTAAGCTTCAGCATGTCCGCGAACCAATGAGGGTGCAGCTTTTCATTTCTCATGAAAATGGAGGTGAAGATGATGGCTGCTTGCTCTGTCAGCTTGCCTTGTGAGTGAGTTTTGTCGCTCTCATGATTGTAAGTGTTTTCTTAACTTTTCTTTATTATTCTACAGTACCCATGCTCTTATTCTGAAAGTTCAAACACTGCTTATTGCCACAGTGTTTCCCCTGCTAGCTGGCTCACTGGTCACACTGCTGTTGAGGCGGTACTTTCCAGAGACTCTCTTCTCCTTCTCCTCCTCCTCCTCCTCCTCCATCTCCATGCTGGACTGCAGATGGTGATGGTAATCCTGGTTCTGTTCTGGAGGGTCACACTAACCAGAACCTACAGCAGGTGGAGAACTGGTTCATGAGCTGCTACACCAAACAGAACCAGGAGTACCAGCTACAGAACAAGCAGTTCATCTGCAGGACGCCACTGAAGAGGCAGCTGATTGTACTGCTCTGGTATTTATTTGTCAGAAAGCCACACAGACTTCTTGCACATCCACATGAACAAATAGGATCTACACATGGGATCTGTACACCAGCAAATACACCCTCCCAACGTCAGCCACACACATGCTAAGCATTGAAGCAACATGTATGTGAATGCTGCCTGCCTCCTTTAATATCTCCGCTTCATGAGACCGTTGTTGTTGTTTTATCGAGCAGAAATAGTTTGACTTGTCAAATATTTAACAGTTAGAGCTCAAGCAGAACAGAGATGTCACCAAACAAGGAAAAAAACCTCCTGCTGCAGCCTGATTAAACAGCTGAGAACAGATGCATTTATTATCTGAGCTCATCAGTTTCTTTGCTTTTTGAGGGCTTTTCTGACAATAAAGATGCTACTTTCGGCTGCTCCCTTGTCCAGGGGTCGCCACAGCGGGTAGCTCCGCATGTTTGATTTGGCAGTTTTTACGCCGGGTGCCCTTCCTGGCGCAACCCCTAGGGGGACGTGTGTCTCCTATGACAATAATTACAACAATCTTTTTATCACTCCGGCCTACATTTGATGCAGGTGAAGGAATGGATGCTGATCCAGCAGATATCTTGCAGGCAGATTTGAAGATTCGAGGCCTGTGGTGGTCTAAAAGTTACAGAAGCAGGTTTGTAAATGAGAGCCTTAAAATAAAGTGTAGAAATAAGGGAGCAGCGTCACCTCATGCTTCTCTTTGGGCAGGTGGAGGCCGTTCCTCCTGCCCAGTTTGATCAGTCGCTCCATGTACCGCTTTGACTCCGCAGTGAGGCTTGCAGGGTTGATGATCTTCTGCAGACAGAAACAAAAACACAGAACTGAAAACCTTCAGGAACCAGGAAACCAGAGCAGAACTGAAAGGCGTCCAGTGGCTCAGTGTTTAGGGCACAAACTACATCATACATCTTCAGCAACCATGAACCTGTGTTGTGAAATTCTGAGTACCGAGAGCAGTCTGAATCCCGGATTCTTCTTTTTTTCCTGTTATTTCTAAATCTTTGTGTCACCGTGTTGGATATTCTCATTAAATATGGCCAACGTTTCAAAAGGCTAAAGTATGTAGAAAATGTAAATTAAAAAACACTATAGTAGCTTTGCTTTATCCACAGTTGAAAATAATCCTTCTTTATCTTATACCGGCTCTTTATGCAGTCCCTCAGTTCATCCTGTCTCCAAAACATGGTGTTTTAGCTCCTGTCTCTTTAACATCCCCTGTCCCTAAAAGCTGTCTTTCTTGTGATTGGCCGACTCCTGGAAGCCTGCACGGTGACGTCATCTCACCTCCAGAGCGACGATCCTCTGGTAGACGTCCT
>VVAS01067876.1:8483-19148 GCA_015103295.1 Ptychochromis oligacanthus
TAACTTTTTAAACTTGTCCACTTATTTAAAACTCAGGCATATATTTTCTTAAGCTATCGTTAATCTGCTAGCAGCTCCAGCAGCTTCTGAATCTCCCAGTTCTGTGTTTCTTAACTTGAACCCAGATTATAACGATTATTTATTAATGTGTATTTTTTTCTAGCCGTTTATTTCCGACTCGTAAAGGCTCTTTTTTTAAATATATGTGTTAGTGTTTTCTGTGCTTCGAAACAAAACAAAAGCGCAAACAAGCTGCGCTAACAGCTGCAGTTAGCCTTTAGCATGCTAACGGAGAGATCATGAGAATCTTAAAGTCTTAAACTGCAAGTTGGCTGTTTTTTATTATTTTACCTAACCTTTTAAACCACGGCTTACACTTGGAAACACACCCTTGGTCCTACAAAGCGCCGCGGGGAATATTTATTTTTTGATTTAAAGGGGATGGGAAAGGCGTTAGCAGTGTGCATTAGCTTGCTAGCATGACTCAGTGGATTTGTAGAAGTAACACGTCCGTGCGTGGCCCTGTGTGTTTGCCGTGAAGTAGTTGAGGATAAAAGGATATTACTCGCTTGACTGACCACTTTTGAGGATAGATAAATATATCCTGTTGAACCTCCGGATAAAGGGAGAAGTAGGGCTAACGTTAACACGTTCGGGCTGAGGAGTGAGTTGCCTTTTTGTCTGGGTGATAAACGTGCTCCAGCAGCTCTTTGTGTGATCTACAGGTGTGGTGAATTTTGTACCCCCGTGAGGACGTGTACAGTCCTTCCCTGCCTGTTCCAGCAAAGCGTGTGGGCTGCCTTTGTGCTTTTGAAGGAGAACCCTGCTCTGACTGGGATATAAATTTAGGCACGATTCCAGCTCTGGCTGCAGGACTCCTGAGGTTGTCTATAAATAGATGTGCTCACAGCCTTGGTGTATTGAGGTAACTCGTGAGTGTGTGTGTGTGTGTGTGTGTGTGTGTGTGTTTGCCTTTTGAGTGCAGGGTCACATTGTGCTCCTGTGACAGTGGAAAGCCCTCATGCACAGGTCCATGTGAGCCTGGCTGGAAGCTGCGTGGGGCTCCGCAGTCTGCAGTCACGCACACGTGAAGCTGCACATTGCAGTGGTGGGTTACTGGTGACAGTTTTGGGAAGACGAGGAAGAGTCTGATACAATTCACCAGGACATGAACTTAGTGAAGTGAATTCCCTTTTTACTTCCCCTGTGTACTAACTGAAACTGTAAACTGCCACTGTACCCTTAAGCAGTACCTTCACAACTTCCTTTAAAAATATTAGTCCTCCCCAAGCTGATGCAACTGTTTACTAGACTTAAGTTTGGCTCGAGAAGGAAGCTGTTTTAAACTTTGAGGAAGGAGAATTTATATCACTGTGTTGCTTTTTTTTTAAGTTAGCATTTTATTTCTTTCATTTACATTTTTACTTAGCACTTTACTGCATCTTCTTTTGCTGTTTAGTTAGATTTTTACTTAGCATTTTATTTATTTAGTTTTTATGTAGTGCTATTTAGCTTTTTATTTAGCATTTTATTGTATTTTTAGTTTTATTTTTAAAGTGTAATTTTTGTTTTATTATTTAGCTTTTTTTAAAAAATATTTTTCAACATCTTATTTAGCTTTTTATTAAATTTTTAAAACTTTTTTTTGCATTTTTATTGTATTCTATTAAACTTTGGCCCATGTTTACCTGAGCTTTTTTTCTCTTCGACTACCTTTTGAAGGAAGCTGTTTTTAGCTTTGCGTAAGGAGAAAATAACCTCACCACTGGATATCCACTTTTTATTTAGTTTTTTGTGTATTTTATTTAGTGTTTTTATTGCATTTTACATAGAATTTTTGTTTTCATTTTATTTAACTTACTTCATGCAGCCAGGTTGGAGACACTTGTGTGTGAGTGAGTTGGTCTTTCTAGGCATTTCAGTGATATATCGCTGCAGAGTCTCAGATGGCACAGAGGGTGGAAGCAGATGAAAAAGATGGGATTTTATGTAGAAAACTTGAAAATGGCCGATGTAATAACCGTAACAGTGCACTGAAAGACGGCTGCTGGTGCTAGCACTGCTAATGTTAACCACACCCAGCAAAATGAAATGGAATGGCTCTTAAACACACCATGGGCAGCATTTAACCTCCATTAGAGTAGGCTCAGTTTGTACTGTTTAAGTGTTTTCTTACTTTTAGACTAGGTGAAGAGTGTAGTCCCCAGGAGCAGTGATACACACCACTTCAGTTGCCTTTATCTGTTTACATTTTTAGTGGAATTTGCTAGCTAGTGCCCCCACACACAAAGGTCCTGAAAGACCAGAAAGACCAGACTTTAGTCGCCTAATCTGACATGGTGACCATCGAAACAGATAAATAAATCATGTGGCCTGAGCCCTCCTTAAAGCTGATGTCAGCATCTTTTTATCTACAGTTCACTAATCTCGAATGTTGTCTAAACACCAGACGCTGAAGTCTTCCAGCAGTCTCTGTCTTCATGAGCAGAAGTCAATAACGCTGCTTGTATTTCACCCTAAATAAATAACATCGTCAACCAAGACAGTTTTCAGCCCACCTCCACGCTGTTATCTTGTTTGTGGCATTCCAGGCTCAGGTCACATGATGACACCTCAGCCATTTTATTATCTAAATAAAACAGAGATGTTCCCTAAAACTCAAGGGCACATCTCTTGAACTCAAGGAAAAAAGCAAATATTTCAAGGTTTAATGGGTGGGTTATTTCCCACATATGTTAGATTTAAACCTAAGCAGACACTTGGTGCTAAATTTCCATTAATATGCTGTTAAGATGCTTCACTCCATACAAAAAAAAAAGATTGTATAGAGTCACTGGCTGTTCCATTTACCGTAGTTTTTTTGGGCTTTGAAGCTTTAGCGTAATCTAAAGTGAATAACCACCATCTACATGAGTTAAAGACAGTGATTTCAGCTACATGTACATGTAAAATGATCACTCAAAGAAAATTAGACACAACAGAAGGACTCTTAGGTTTTTCTCTCACACTGTCACTCTGAAGCCTCGCCACTTGTTCACACACTGAACACAGCAGAGACGGAGAAAGCTGTTCCTGTGCCAGGAGATCAAGATGTCCTTGGAAAGCAGCAGGATACTGTCCATAGATTAAAATAGAGTAGAAGGCCTAGTATAAAGTTGAATATAATACAATAAAGGGGCTTTTTCAAGTTAAAAAAAAGTCAGTTGGATAAGTTGAGATAATCTATATTTCCACATTAAAATAATACGTATATCCAAATAATTGAATATTATGTATATTTGAATATTACTGTAAATCACATGATTCACTAATTGTTCAGGAGGATTGGTTAACTGAAATAACATTTATAGCAAGTAGAGGAATGACTTGAATTATCAACTGGAGAGAGTGGCGATTGGCTGCTCTGTAACGTGTTCTAATTAGAGAATAATGCTGTTGAGTTTATCACAGTAAGGGCTGTGGAAGCTGAATAAGGCAGAGTCAGATGTAAGCATAGTGGTAATGAGCTGGCACTAAACCCATCAGGAGCTGCAGTGAGTCGCAGTGTGATTTAGTAAAAAAGACTGCACGTCAGGCACGAATGTGGATGTAATTGCTTCAGCTTTAGGGCAGAGTTATTGATCATCTGAACATTTCTTCTCAGTGTTGAGTGACTCCACTCGCTAATTAATTCTCGAGCTTTATTTCTTTATCCCCCCCTGTATGTTGGTTGTGCTAACAGTGTTGCTGTTTTTGTCTCCAGGTCAGCTCACCATCGCTATGGCCCAGGAGACCAATCAAAGCCCAGTTCCTATGCTCTGTGCCACCGGATGTGGTTTTTATGGCAACCCTAGGACTAACGGTATGTGCTCCGTGTGCCACAAGGAGCACCTGTCACGACAGAACAACGGAGGAGTGGGTTCTCTGAGTGGAGTGGGTAAGACCTCAGGTTTATTTTCCCCTCCTCTGTCTGCAGCTGCTCTGCCTTCATCCTCGGTGCCTCACTGTCACATGTTGTGATTTATTTTTCCTCAGGCAGCAGCAGTAGCTCTACAGCTGAGGCGTCAGCCATCCAGAGGTTAGAAGCCACCCTCAATAATGCTGCAGCTGCTGCAGTTGCTGCTGCAGAGGTGGCAGCTGAGGCTGCCGCCTCTGCCGATGCTGCTGCCGCCACCGAGGCGCTCAGGTAAGGGGACCCACCCAGGTGGTGGTATTACAGTGTCCTTTACACAAAGAATGTCAGGAAATAGTAAACTGAGTGCAGTATGCGTCTGGCATGATTATATGAAAAAATTTTCAAAACATTAGCAAACATCACGATTTGTAAACTTGGTGCTGTCTAACAGTTTTTATTGATGAAGTCATTAGGACTACATATTATTTGTTTCATAAACACAACTCTATATAAACAGGGTTTCTGCAGGTTCTTAAGAAGTCTTAAACTTAAAAATCTTTATCTGATAGCAGTGTTTTTCAGATTATCCGTATTATTATTATTTTATTTACAGATTCCTAAAACAATAAATTTATTTAAAAAAAAAGGCACTGATTTGGCTGCCTTTCTCTTTAGTTTCCACTCAACGGTCTAGAGCAAGGTCCAGTCTACAGAACTCTATTGTGGGTTGATAAATCACAAGTAAAAGCCAGTCAGCATTGAGTAGTGCAGTCTGAAGCAGCTTCGGTGAGCTAGTTAAGGCAGCAGAGTTGCAATAAATTTTACAGTCCTCTCTGAAGTAGCAACTGCACAAGTTTGTGATCTTTTTTATTTATTTAACAGGGACAATGCATGTTAATGAACATAAATATACCAAGAAAATATAAGATGTAAACATGCCAGATTATAGCTAAACCGCTCATTTACATCTGTATTCCCAGGGAACGTTACATAAAACTTTATAATAAACAAAGACAAACAGATAAACAACACAGACAAACACAAATAAAGCATCAGACAGAGTTAAAAGTGGTCAGACCTGGTTTGTCATCAGCCACTGTTTAAGATGTGCCTTAAATGTCAGGTATGTAGAGTGCTCCTTGACCTGTTGGTAACTGGTAAAGGAGCACTGCGGACTGGGGAACCATAATGGCTCATATTTTAAGATACATTTTTGTGGGCATTTAAAGTATCAGAACAGTTGAGGATTAAGAAAAAAGAATGGTAGGTTTAGCTTTGTATTTTATTAATATAGATATATTTTTTAACTACATATGTATATCTGTTTCACATAACGGTTATCAGTATCCTTCATTACTAATAATCTGTATCAGCTCTGAAAGAGCCGTATTGGTCGACCCCTGGTTAACGTTGCTTTAGATGTGTTTTTGGGAAAAGTTTGCATTGATAACCCTGTAACAAAAACAAAATATAAAATAAAAGCAGTGTGGAACCAGTAACCACTAATGTAACCCACAGGTCTTGTAAATTTAATCATCAGTAATATAAAACCTCTTAAACTGGTGTGGAAAAGGTGTGGAAAAGTTCTATATTTGGCTTGTGGAAGCCTGCAGAAACCCTGTCTAAAGGTTCACTTAAAGCTGAAGTTGTACATCACTTTAAAGTGTTGCGCATATATATATAGATAGATAGATAGATATAGAGAGAGAGATGGAACATGGAAATATTAAAGTGGACTTATTCTGCTTATTTCCAGCTCCATTATTTTGTTCATGAACTCTTGGACTAGAGTAGCTTTGCATGATTCGCAGGTCAAATACTACCTGTCTGAAACGAGCCATCTCAGATCCTCTCCTTTTAACCAGACTTACCTCTGATTGGCTGGTTTCCATGCCTGAGGTGATCACATTAGGGATATCCACTCAAGGTGATGTCATACATATCCAAGAGTAGGAAAACTGTGATACCAACCAGTCGCACAGAGATTACTTGTATATTGCATGAAGGTCTACCATTGTAACAATATAAATATCACAGAGCATAAGGAAAAGGCATAATGGGTCCACTTTAAGCCACTTCATTTTATTTTTTCCTTTTTGTCCTTGACAGTGGGATTTCACCTGCCATTTCTGTAACACAACAGATGACTGAGATGAGTCTCTCCTCTGAGGAGAAAGGAGCATCAGGGAACAAAGTGGAGCTCACAGAGCCAGGTGGGCACAAAAAATGGACCCTGCTTTTTGAGTTTCTAGTGTACTGAGTGCACACGTGCAGTTCTGAGAGGAAAAACATTGTAAATTTAACAGGATTATGTTCAGATTTTGCATTTGTTTTATGTAAAAGAAATTGTTTTTATAGAAGTAGCTTTTCACTGGAATAAGTTATACCTACAGTTGGTCAAACGGTTGTTTCTATAAGGTGATTTAAGGTAGAAATGTTTAGAAATGTGCCGTTTGGCCATATATATTAACACTGCATTATAAAGTTTGATATTTATAATATTTTCTCCAACTCATTTACATACACAAAGATTTGTAGCCTGAGAAATCCTGTCACTTTTAAATTAATATTTTCCAGTACCTAGCTGTAGTTTAAGTTTGTTTTTTTTCTTGTTTGTCCAGTTGTGAGTCAGCCAGCTGTTTCAGCCTCCCAGCCCTCCACTGCTGGCAGTGAAGAGTCCAAAACCCCTGAGCCCCTGAAACCCAAGAAGAACCGGTGCTTTATGTGTCGTAAAAAGGTTGGCCTTACAGGTAGGATGTCTTACAAATGACTGTTTTTAAAGTCACTAGAATCAGTCAGACACCACCAACAGTCACATGTTTGGACTGATGCTTTCTAGGAAGTTAAAACACAGGCTTTAGGCTTGGCACTTATTGGCACTGTAACCCAGAAATGCATCTGCAATTCAGAGCAGTTAGGTTGAAGAGTTGATTTAAATCTCATGCAAGTCATTTACCATCATTTTTGCTACCAAGCTCTTGTTTTATACATCAAGCGCACCTCTTTTGTTTACAGCGGTTTTCTTTTGCCCCTCCCTGCAAGCTCAAAGTCACTCGCTGTTTAGTTCAGCTCGATCCAAGATGACTAAAAGAGCATTTGGTCAAGAAGATCCATCAAGAGGAAGCAAAACCCAAAGATTTTCGTAGTTGAATCCACGGAGGGATTATTAACGGCAGCCTGCGTCTGCCTTTGTCTCTGGCTTGGTCAGGGTCTCTCTCGCAGTCTGTTTTTGGTAATAAGCAACAGTTCTCAGTCAGCTCTCCCCTGAGGCCGCTGTGAAAAGTCTCCTGAGGCATGCAAGGTGGCACCTAGGCACCTTTGGTCCCATTTGCATTTTCAGACATCCCGCAGGCTGATCAGGACCACCATCGCCCTTGCGAGACTTGCTTTAGGGTCAAAATCACCCCCAACTCCCTGCTTGACTACCCTGTGTCCCCAGCCATGTCCACCTCTGAAAGAACAGAAAATCCCCTGTAAAAAGACATGTTGATAAATAATAGAGATTACAATACTGACCCAAATAACTGTGATTGATACTTTTGCCATATTCAGGGAGCCTTAGCAAAGATCCAAAATGGAGAATGACAGGTTGGGGGTCAGTATTTCTTCAGAGGTTAGTAGATTGTAAGTAAACACATGGAGCTGAAAATGAGCAGAAGAGGTCCCCTTTAAGGTTCCTGTTTTATAGGACCATGCAAATATTTTTATTGGAAAGTAAAGCTAACAGAACTTGAACAAGTCTAAGTATATATTGATTAGCCACTCCTTTTTAATAGTGAAAAGGAGTTTCCTGTGGTTATCCTCTAAAACATTGATTTTCCTTCTCTGGTCTTTCAGGATTTGACTGTCGCTGTGGGAATCTGTTCTGCGGACTTCACCGTTACTCCGATAAGCACAACTGTCCATATGACTACAAAGCCGAAGCTGCCGCCAAGATCCGCAAAGAAAACCCCGTCGTAGTTGCCGAAAAGATCCAGAGAATATGAAAATAAGTTTGACTTTGAACCCTGGGAGCGATCGGCTTTCAGACAATGGACTCAAGCCCGACTTTTCCTTCTGAAGGACTTGTTTTGTTTTCTCTTTGTTACACATCCAGGGTGTTTTTCTGCCCCCTGTGCATGGCTGTTCACATGTTTTCAGCTTCTTGTTTGTGTGTGAGTTTAACACTTGGGCAGGGTTGTACTGAACAAAGAAATGTTGGGATTAAAGTGGCGGTTTTGTGTCACAGGACCTGGCTGAGGGAGAAAAATGTGATTGCCCTTTGGGGGAGAAAAAAAGCTTCCCTGCCTGTTTTTGTGATCCTCCTGAAATCGCTTGAACTGTGCATGGAAAGGGGCTCGGACAGCCTGTTTGGACTATGGGACTTCAAAGCTGTGCTTGCTCTCTGCTGGCTTGAGTAGCAAAATGGATATCTTGCTTTTCCGTTTGCAGCCATCGCTCTGTGAAGTCAGTGTTTAACCCTCCCGACTTGCCAGGCTTTGGTAAGGTTTTATCTTCTCAGCAGGAGACTGTTTCTCTCTCTGGCTCATATTCCTTCCCGGAAACTTAAGGTAGATGGACTTTCCTCTCCCATTGCTATTGGACAGATGCTGCATCTGGATGGCTGCTTTAAACCGTCCATGAAGATGTCACAAATTTCTTTATTTTGTCGTCTGACACCTGGTTTGTATGCTGTGTGCTGTAGCATTTGGAAGGGTTTAGCTCCACTAATAATGTTCATCTTTTACTTCACTATTGAATGTTTTCTTCTGTTTTTAATGTGAGTTGAATTGACAGTGATGGGAGTTGAATGAGGTGGTGACTTAGTGAAACATCCGGTAGTAGGTTGTCAGTAATTTACCATTTTTTCAGTTGATTTTTGGTCTCGCTGCTTAATCATTTTGTTTGTGTTTTTTTTTTTTTACCCCTTTTAGTTATGCAAGTTTGTACAAACCTCTTTATTTATACACTGCTGTGTGCTTAATCCTCTAATGATACAGAATAAATTGTATGATTGTAAATAAATTGTGTTCACCACTAAACAGTCATTTTATGCCTTGGTCCTTTCATAATTCAGTTCGAAGTGAAGAATGGCCTTCATGCTCCTTTTCATGAAGTAAATTTTTTTTTTTTTGGCGTCGCCAGAGCAGATCACCCTATGCCTAGCGTCCTCTTCTCACACCAACCCTCTGCATGTCTGTCTTCAAAACATCCATAGATCTTCTCTGTGGTAAATGGTAAATGGACTGGTTCTTATATAGCACCCATTCACACACATTCATTCAAGCACTTTTTTTCTCTACGTAAGTGCCTTCTATCTGACATTCACACTACGATGGACGCATCGGGAGCAACTTAGGGTTCAGTATCTTGCCCAAGGACACATTGGCATGCAGACTGGAGCAGCCCATTATCGAACCACCAACCTTCCGATTAGTAGATGACCTGCTCTACCTCCTTTCCTCCTGCCTGGCACCTCCATCTTGACCTGAGCTGTCCCTCTAATATTTTCATTTCTAATCCTGTTCCTCTTCTCTCCAAAGCATATCTCACCTCTCCAGGCTCTTTTCCACTTGCTCTCCACTCTCACTACAGATCACAATGTCATTTGCAAACATCAATGGTCCACGGAGACTGTCATTCCTACTGCATACCTCACCACTATCTCACTGTCCTCATACATGTCCTGCACCACCCTCACATATTTCTCTGCCACTCCTGACTTCCTCATACAGTACCACAGTTCCTCTCTTGGCACCAGCGGCGTTGCTCGGATCTTGAAAAATTGGGGGCTTAGCCCAGCCCTGAAATCTTTTGGATTTTAACTCTGTAAAAGCAACTTCTTAAAGTTATTTAATATATTTTATAATAAAATTAATATAAAATATCAAACACTATGCGCTGCCTAAAGGTTGAAATCAGGTGTGTTAGGCTGTCTTTCACAGAATTATACTAAAATAAACAATCAGTGCAATTTGAGTTCTTCAGCTTTGTTACTATCTTTTATTTTAAGCAGCAGGAGTAAAACCTTGAGGGAAAAAAAAATCAAAACGTTAATGTTGATAAAGTAGTCATATGCATATTTAAATTTTACCAGAGCTTCTGCGTCTATTGTGCCATAATGGCCCCTTTAAACTGTGTCTCTTCTGTCTCGTCTTTTGGATGCTCGCCTCTTCTTCACCTTTCCTGGTCATCAATCTGCTGCACTCTTAATTTGATCTGATCTCTCCTCCTCTTCTCTCTCCTGTCCTGGTTGTACAAAGAATGCAGTCAAGATGTATCAATCAAACTATCCAAATCTCTAATTTTTGATGTGATGATCAGGTATTTAACATGTTATTTATATTTTATACACTGACTCATCCCATTATTCAACAAATATCAGATCGCAAAAAAGCAAAATATTAATTTACTATTTCCTGATTCATCAAAGTCACTACTGAATGCCAGCTACAGGCCAGTATTTAATGCAGTTGCAGATGTACATCAATCAGCATTATATTGCTATTTAATCCTACTGGATTCTGTGTCCCTTCCACTTAATGACATCTGTCTTCAAAGCCACATCACGTCTTTTTTTTTGTTAACTTATTTGTTCCTTTTAATTACGCATTCAGTATTTTAACAGTCCCTATCATATGCTTTCTCTAAATCCACAAAGACACAGTGCAGCTCCTTCTGACCTTCTCTATACTTCTCCATCAACACTCTCAAAGCAAACATCGCATCTGTAGTTCTCGGCATGAAGCCATACTGCTGCTCACTGATCACCTCTCTTCTTAACCTAGCTTCAACAGCTCTTTCCCACAGCT
>VVAS01067892.1:7611-19660 GCA_015103295.1 Ptychochromis oligacanthus
GTAGGCAGTAATATCACTTACCATTTATTGTTGTGTGTGGTTGGAGTGATCCTAAAAGTGGGATTTTCATGGCAGTTAATTCAATATTTCTGTTAAATTCTATCAATACTGCTGTTTGATGTATCTATGGATTATTGTTACACACAGCTGTGTCAGCTCTGAAGTACTGACACAAAATGTGATATAAATATCCAGAAATTAATGTACTTAATGAATATTTGTAGAACTTTTTTTCTCCTGTTTAGATTGTGAAACAGGTATTAAAAAGCTTCCTGGTCTGTATTAAAGTCCTGTGTTCAGTGTGCTGAACATGGCAGAAAACCTTGTCAGTTTTTGTGATTTGTGACATTTTGATTGTAGTCTTTAAAGAGCCTCTGTTTTCACCCCGTGATATGTTATTCCTTGTGTCTCCACTAGATGGCAGACTGTGGAGGACTTCCTCAGGTGGTGCAGGTGAGTTTCAGTGACTCTCATTCCTTCCCCTCCTGCATGTCTTCACTGTAATAACATAGGAAATAATGATTTTATAGTCTTGCTAAGTTTCTCTGGATACAAATACAAATGTTTGTTTTTTTTGGGTTTTTTTATTAGACACAACCAGGATTTTTCCTCTGTATTTCAAGTTGTGAACTTTGAAGGAAACTTAAATATCTATAGTTGTAAAATATTTGTCTAAAACTGAGAAAATGTGTGGCTTTTTTTCATCAGCCTGGAAAACTAGCCGAAGCCTTCAAGTACTTTGTCCAGGGGATGGGCTACAGTGAGTACCTTCTAATGATTCTCTTCATATGTAAATGAAAATCCAATTTAACACTTTGTTTAAACTGACTCCAACTAACAGCTTGTTTGTCAGCTATGCTCCCAACATTTGTTTGTGACGTCCTGTTGGTCTGTGTCTCTTTTTGTTCCTGCCCTAATGTTAACATAATATTGTTGCATGTGTTTCCCTCAGGCTTATTTTGATTATTTTCAGTATTTCATAGTCGTGTGTAGTTTTAGCCAATGGAAACTAAAGACTTAGAGTCTTCTCTGCTTTTTATTCATCTTTGAGTGTAATTTTCAAAGTAAAAGCATGACCCCAAAAGATGTAGAAATACAAGCACAGTGCTGCACCTCTGCTCCAGCTGTTTGATAGGTCAGAGATCAAGGGGGCAGAGGGCCGTTTTCCCAGATACTTCTATTCAGGTTTCTCATGTGATGCCATTTACATATCATGCTAAAGAGTTGTACCAAGAGTTGGACATGAAAAATGTGTATTCCCTAACTGATTGGTGAGTGGTCCCTGCAGGTTGCTGGCTGTCACCGGGTGAAATCAGTAGGAAAGAGGGTGCTGCACCAAAAACCTCCTTGTGATTGCTTTGGTCACTAGCAGAATGTCGCAGTCGCCTTTAGTTTGCGTGGAAGATGCCGACTTGTCTGCAAACAATTGCTAACAACTAGCCAAGCGGTAGTTAGTTAGTTAGCGTTAAACTTGAAAAAGTGCAACACAAACCAGAAACGGAGAACATTCACCTTCAAAGTAAAAGCGCCTCAGCCAGCACGTTTCAAAAGATGCAACTTTTACTTTGAAAGCAAACGATGTCGGTTTCCAGTGTGTGTCGCTCTTTTCCCAGTCTCACTACCGCTCAGAGAGTAGTTGGTAAGTGTTTCCAAACAAGTCTGCATCTTCTAAGCAAACTGCTGGTGACCGCGACAATCTGCTACCGACCAAAGTAATCGCAAGCAGGTTATCGCTGCAGCACTGTATTTTTTTTTTCAATTCAATTCAATTCAATTCAATTTTATTTATATAGCGCCAAATCACAACAACAGTCGCCTCATGGCGCTTTATATGTTAGGGTAAAGACCCTAAAATATTGTATACCTCAATGCAATGCCAGAAACTGCTCGCCAACCCTTTTGGGGAATACATATTTTTCCCTGGCGAACAGTGGTTGCCAGATGGTTGCAGACCGGTCTCTGGGCCTGTGTGACTGGGGCCTTATTCACTTGACCCTACATTGTCACATGTCCAAAATGGCAGACGAGTTAACGTCCCGTGGTTAGCAGTCTTTTTGCAACCAAAGGTGTTCTCCCTGTTGTTGTGATCAGAGGTGAGCTTTTAGCCAGCAGTGATGTCACAGGGTCCTGAAGTTTTCACATGGTGTTCAGAGGCTCATCAAACTGTTCACAGATACATTTGTAGATATTTCACAGCTGCAGCACTAACACACAGCTTGTAGTTCCCTTTACAGTCGTGTCTCTGTCTGTTTGTGTGTCTGTAGCTCAGCTTCACTACATTTTCTCTAACTGTAAGTAACAGTTTGCACAGCATGACCTGTCTCAGGATTTCCTGTAAACACACACAACTACCTGAGAGAGGTGTGTGTGTTTGTGTGTGCGTGTGTGTGATTAAACTACGGCACGTCTGTTTCTCACTCCGTCCTCCTTCCTATCTGCTCCTGTTTTTTCTCTGTTTGGCGTCTCTTGTTCCTCCAGTCCCTCATGTTTCTTTAAACCACCTGAGCAGCCAATCAGGTATCAGGATTCCAACCAGAATCTGAGAATCCACAGAATCCCTCTCCTCCTCCTCGTCTGTGTGTGTGTGTGTGTGTTTTTGTTTGCATGCTGTTGAGCAGCTGATCACGTTGATGTTCTTCTTCCTTTGCAGTGAAAGTGACCAGCAGGCTGCGCTGCATGCCAACACATCAGCTCTGTTCACACTGCAGACTCTCAGGCTCGATTCTCAGCTGGTGCTCATATCTGATAGGATAAAATCTCGTATCGACTGTAGGATAAAACTAACCTCCTACTCAAACATGAACTGAGAGCCACGAGGCTGATAACAGAACAAGTCCCGTGTGTTTCTGTTCCATCATGGAGGCCTTTTCCACCACAGGAATCAATCACTTTGAACCCGAACCTTCCCTTTTCCTGTCAAACTCTGTTACGCTTTGTTTCCACTGTGCTTTACAAACAGCATTTCGGAGACATGCCACAGAAAAGGAAATACCTTCAAAAATATCACTTTTAACACTGTTTAGTAATAATGATTGTTAATGATTATTATCCAAGGCTGCCGATGATGGGACACTCACTGAAAGGGCAGTCTAATAATATGACGACTAAACTAGAGGCAGTCGTGTTGTGTTTAACTGGAAGTTGAGATTTTGTTTTGAGCAGGTTCAAGTAAGTTTTCACACATGAACTCTGGACAATGTCAGGAGAGTCAAGTCAGAATATTTTCCAGGGTTGTCTTTTTTCGATCACATGTAGCACACAGCAAGTCTGCTTCAGAAGCATTCACAGGGCTGGAAATACTGTTTTTAGTACAGGACTGCACACATGATGCCCACACACTCAACTATTAGCTGTGATATTCTCACATGAGCACAACTGAGCACACAGCCTTTGTACTCAGGAGATGCTCAGGAGAAGTTAAAAAACATTTAATAACTTATCCAACATTTGCATTTGCAAATGCATAGTGTATTCTAATCATTTCCAGCCCCAGATTTTATTAGAGTAGAGTAGCCTTACATGATTCAAAGTTGAAAATAGTTCTTTATCCTATATTGGGCCTCGGTGCAGAGCCTCAAGCCCCTCCCACTTTAAGACAGCTTTGATCTGATTGGCTGCCTGAGGTGACCATAGTAGGGATATCCCTTCTCTGTAACATCATACAGAGCCAAGAGTAGAAAAAGCTGTATGAAATTGATTGTTTAGAGCAGTCTACAGTATGTGTTTGGCTCACCATTGGAACAGGAGATATATGACTGGAAAGAAAGAGAAGCAGAATAAATCCACTTTAATCCCTGGAAAAGTCCAGCAGGGCTGCAGTGCATGTGTGAAAATGGCTTCAGAGTCATGATTCATTGTTATTTGAATGTTAATTAATCTCTGATTTATAGTTTTGATTGGCTGAAAGTGAAAAGTTTTGATTTATTTCAGAATTCTCCTCTCTTATCCTCAGAGAAATAAGCTCTTTATTTTGGCCTCACAGTTACTCAGCTACAAACTGAGTGACTAGTGACCTTTTTCAGGTAAAGGTTTTAGAAAAGTAACCTACATGAGTAAAAGGGTTCATGGTTTACATGTAAAACCTGAAAGAGGGCAGCAGAAAGGATCTGACATTTTTTATTTTTCCATTTGATTGAGCTCTTTTTTTTTCTGTATTTGCCCTTTTTGAGCTGTTTTGTCTTGTCTAAATATTTTTCCTATTCTACTTTAAGCTGTTTTTATAGGCTGCATTTAATGTTTTTTTTCTGCTGCAACACAGGAATTTCCCAACTTTTGTTTTGATTTTTGTTGCTTTTATTCTTTCAAGGAAGCAACACAAACGTGGATTCATCACCTTCTAAGAAGTGCTGAAATTAAAGTCTAGTAGTTTGCCCCAAATACGAGCAGTGCAATAAAAGCTGAACCTTTTATACGTAAACTTCCTGTTGTGCAGAAGGCCTAAATGTTATTTTAGCAGCTTAAAACACCCGCATTTCTTTATTTGTGTGTGTAAAGTTCATACTGGTCACACAACCTGATGTGAACTGTCCAACATTTGCAGCGTTTATGGTTCTTGTGTGACATGAAAGGAGGAACCTTCAGATCTTCAGTGTGAACGGAGCCTCAGACTCACTGTCATCAGATTTGAATCCAGCTGCGCAGTCTCACTGTGGACGATTCAAATCAGTCTGCAATGACCTGTCGTCTCACCACCAGCCTCCACTTCCACATTAACCAGCTCCACCCCCATGTACTCCGTCACTAACGTGTTCTCGTCTGTTTCGCCCCCTCAGTGCCCACAGCTGGGATGACCCGGCTCGTTCGCTCCAGGACTCACTCGGCCTCCAGCGTGGGCTCCACAGACGGCGTCCGGAACCGCAGCACCACCAACGAGGGCGCCAACTGTGTCGGGCCTGAACACACTGCAGTACACACCATCGAAATGACCGCATAGGACTTTTCCTGCTTCCTCTCTTAACCCCTCAGTTCTCTCCTCCTCCTCTTCTTCCTCCTCAGGTGCTGCGTGCACTCAGATCGTTTCTCTGTGGTTTTAGTTGTAAACGTTCTTCCTAAAAATAGAAAACCCTGAAAAGCATCACATCCAGCCCCCGCCACTAAATATCTTCCCCTGTGAGTTGAGGGTTTAGATTTGAATGATGTCATGAACGTTTCGGTGTCAGCAGCCGCCATGTTGGCTCCTTTTTCCTGCACTCTGTAGATGTAACTACACGGAGTTCAGTCGGTTCGTGTTTATACACAGCTATTGTATTTCTTCTCTGCTTTGTTGTTTTTCACATTTTCTCTTCTCCTTTACTGAGCTCCTGATTTCTTCTTTTAATTATTACTCTTTCTATAAAATCATTATTACTTTGTTATGATGATCTTTGAAGGTGGTGTTGGATGTGAATCTTGTTTCTTAAATGATGAACCCTTCTTTTGTACCCATAAAAGGTAGATGTGCTTCCGACCCAAATTTATTTTTATAATCGCTTGACTCACGTTGACAGAAGATCTGTGGTGTGAGTTTGACCTGATTTAACAACAGAAAAACAGCATCTGAAGCTATGTTTCCATCAGAGAAACCTTTTACCTGAGGACCAGGAACCTTTGCAACCCTGTGCAGGGGGGTAATGGTTTCTGAAAGTTCAGGAACACTGGGGCGTGGGGCTTGCAGTATTGGTATTCTTGATTGGTCGAGCACTTGAAGTGTTGATTATTTGACCCCATGTGCAAATCAGCTTGATATGTTGTTGTACCCGTGCAGAAATAACAGCAGATGTCGTGTTTTCACTCATCGGTGGTCTAAGACGTCTGAGCTTATTGGGTTTTTAGACAGTGGTAGAAACATAATCTTTCATGAATAAAAGTTATGGTACTTTGGGTGAAAACATAACTAAAATATCTTTAAACTAGGAGGGTAGTTGGAGAGTGCAGCCCTCCACCAAGACTAATGCTCTTCCTCACTGTTTTAAAAAGGATAAGCTGGATTTGCACCAAAATATAATTTGTGTTCTTCCTTTGCTTCCTTTGGTGATGCTCCACCTCGACACCAGGTTTTTCCAGCCTGGGATATTTTTGTGTAATCTATGAAACTATGAAACGAGCAGTCTGACAGTTGGTGTTCCTGCAGTCAGAAACGTCCTCTTCTCTTTCATTGAAACTGATTAAAAACTGGTCTTCTGAACAGGTATCAGGACTGTTGTCCCTCTCATGTGGAAACTTTATATTTGAGTCACAGAGTGGAAAAAAAAACCCAACTCATATACTTGGAAGCTGGAAATGAAATATGTTGTCTCTGCTGGATTTCTACAACATGAACTGAACTCAGATTCTTTTTTTTAAATATATACTTTGAAAATAAATAGTTCAGACAGTATTATTCTTTTCCTACAAAACTTACACACATTTTACTATTTCCAGCTTGGACTAGAATTGGTTTCCAGACTAGCTGTGATGTGGCAAATCTATCACACCTCAAACTCAGATTTCAAGTGAGCTCAGAGAAACTGTGATCAATCGGTGTGCACCGTAAGCTTGAACATCCAAAACCTCAATAAGGGAGACTTTAATCTGTGTGTGAGGACTTTGTCATGGATCTTCCAGAAGAATGAAGGCTTCGCTATGTGGCTCAAATATAATAAAACATGAGACCAACACAGTGGGACTGAACGTGCTTATGAGGGTTAGGTTTGTTTTATTTCTTCACTTAAATGGCACAGAGTCACTGAGGTGTTATCTGTGAACACTGGAAGCTCGGACTAACCCGGATACTCGTGAATTCAGCTGAATTAAATGTAATAAAGGCATTAAAACATCTGAAAGTCAGTAGACTGAACTCTGAGAATATTTCAGACTTGGTTTGCTTCATAAATATTCTGATGCTGTTCTTCTGAAGTTAAAACAGGACTTTCAGAAATATCTCCATCTCTAAGTATTTATTTCTGTGCCGGTACAGATATTTTTGTCCGAATTCCAAAGGGAAAATAATCGATTTAAAGAGATAAATTTTGCAGGTCATTTATTGATTCATCCTGAAACTGGTCTGTTACCTCGTGTTTCTGCTTTTATTCCTGTACGTGACTTTTTTCCCTCTCTGAAGCTTGGTTCATTCGCCCCATCGACAGCATGCTTGTACAGTGTTGGCATGCAGACTGTGCAGTGGTGTCAGTGTAGTGAGTAATGAGATGTTCAGCTGTAAACCTGCTGCTCTCCACTCTGAAACACCTCCAAACCAACATAAAAACTCTGCCTCATACTCAGAGCAGGAGTCTCTTCCTCTGCGTTTGTTTTCCTGGACTGAGAGCTGCCAGCAGGGGGTGCTGTGGAGTTCATTTTCATTAGTTAAGAAAAAATGTGTTGGACAGATGATCAAACTGGTCTGTAAATGGTTTAACTGGGGGAGGAACAGGAAAAATTGTCTCAACTAATAATAAGAAAAATCCCTACAACTGAATCCACACTTTGGAGCATCTTTAGAGTAACACTTTACACATTTTGTATTTTCCAGCTAATCTTCAACAGACTTTCCTCAAAATATCCTAAAAAGTTGCTGCTGATGTTTTCAAGAAAGTCTGAGCAGTGTGGGACAGATTATTGGGAAATGGATAAAGTCTTATTTGCTGCAGTTAATAAGAAATTAAACAAGAACATGATTTATTAGATAATTGGGAAAAATAAGTATCTAAGTATTCAAAAAGCTCTTTAATGAAAACTTTCACCACAGGTGGAATTGTTTTACCATAAAGTTTAAAGTTGTCCACTCCAACCAGTTTTCCATTCTATCTAAAGATGATTTCTGACAAGTTGAATGTTTGTTTTTTTAATAATCTGCACAGTCTGAGCTCTTCTAGCTACCAGAATAAGTCGGCTAAGTATGACAGCAACATGAACTCTGTGCAAATGTTGAGCTAACAGTAGCTTGGATAATGGCTCGCTGCTCCATCTTCTGGTTGAAAGTGGTATTACGCGAGTACAGCCCAGCCTCGTTTGAACTTCACTTGAAATCTCTGCAACATAACACATATGTTATGGAAGTAATGTCAGTGCTGTTGTCTCTTCATGTTCTGTTGATAGTTTAAAACTTTATGAAATTAAGTTAAACTCTTTTTACACACAGGATTTTTCATAAACAATTAGTCCCTTTAAAAAGACCAAATCTATAAAGCAGGGGTGTTGGACTTTAACTGCTTTCTTACTGGATGTTTTCAGTTGCTGTGAAGATGGTTTTGTCTCTTATAAACTCACCTCACACACGTCTAAAAACATGTTTCTACCTGAATTTCACACACCCGATGAGACGATACAGGGTTTTTCATTAAACGTCATGTAATGAGCAGGTAATTCATGAACAGACCTCTTTCTCTTACAGTTGCCAGCAGACTGTTTGACTTTCTTGGCTACGTTCTGTAACTTTCAGCCAATTTTAAGGAAAGTTATCTCAAAATCCGATGGAAAATGTAGATATTTCCTAAAATGTTTCCTGTCTTTGGCATCAGTGATGTTGGTTTGATAAAGTTTAAATTCAGTGTGGTTGGTGTGTTGCTGCCCCCTGCTGGAGTGCTCAGCAGCTTTCAGAGCAGGAAATAAATGCTGGTGTTTGTCAGTTTTCATGTCGACTCTTATAAAACATCAGGAGCGTAAAAAAGGTTCAGTTTATCGAGGGGGGGGGACAGCAGGGCCGACCCACAAACTGTTCCCTTCCTTTCTTCTCTATATTCTGACTGTGATTCTGTCCTTGTTGTCAATATTTATTACACTTATTCCTGTATTATTACTTTGGAGATTTCTACTGAAGCTTTGGTAGCTCTTCTGTTACAAAGAGGTTTGTATTCACTGGATGTTCCACGATGTAAACACGGTTTGTAATGAAATAAAGCTCATTACCCAGACAGACGAGTACTCTGCAGAGGAGGAGGAAAAGTCGCAGCTTACTTTAGTGGGTAAACGTGTAAATACTGAGGTCCTGCATTGTGCTTCAAAGGTAAAGCGAGTGGCACCTCTGGTTGTATTAACTTTTTATTGGATAATGTTACTGTGAGAGCAGCATTTTACTGCTTTAGCTGCATTTGTTTGGGTTTTTGGAAGGAAAATGGGAATATTGCACTAAATTGGGGGAAAAGAGTGACTCAGTAAGAAGTGAAATTAAGGAAATTAAACCAGATAGCAGTAATTGTTTGGCCCAGATGTGGCCCATACGTGGCCCATACCTGCCGTTGTCTTTGGACCACATTTGGCCTTGACTGAGAGTGAGATCGTATGCCCCAACTCAGCCATGGCTCCACCTTACAGGTGTGTTCTGACCCACAAAACAAAACTTGATATAACCCAAGTCAAGCCTTGGGGCCAAGGCTGGTGCCACATTTTGCACCAACCTCTGACAGATTAGGGTTAGTGGTACTTAGATCTCACAGGCAAAACTACAGGAAAATGTAAACATGAGACTCAAATTACAATAGATTCATCCTTCTAGAAATTAAATAGTCTCCCCCTCAGGAGCCAGGCTGAAATGAAGTGTTATATAATTTTAAAATAGGATAATGTTACCTGTTTGACCAATAAAGGCAACATGACCAACAAAAGTTGCGAAATGATTAATCATAAGCTGCAGTAAAGCAAATTAAACCTTTTCTTGCCACATAAAATTGCATTTTATTGGCATCAAAGATGGAAAACCAGTAAGGATGAAAAATGAAGTTCATGAGTTTTACTTTCTAGCTGTAAAATATGAGATTTAACTTCACTACAGTCCCTCCTTTAGTCTACAGAATGTCTCCTTACAGCTCAAAACATACAAAATACTTGTGTTGTTCAGTGGCACAAAAGAGAGTGAATTAATTCAAAGCCTTAAACACTTCAGAGGCCTGAATTTAAAGCTGCTGTAAAAACAAGAAACCAGCGAAAGACGAAACACACCAACACTGATCGATGAACATTTTTGCATATGATACAGCCTCCAGTCTCTTTACATTATTTAGCAAAAACGTGTGAAGTGCTGTTAAAGTGTCGACTCTGTCAGCAGCAAACAGTCCGATTCTGTGAGCAGGCAGCAGCTTTGAGGCGGTCCGAGGTTTGTCGGGGTTCAGCTGGCAGCAGCGGGCGCCGTCTTGCTGCAGAGTCGCCCGAGCAGACCGGCCATCTGCAGCAGGGAGTTCACGCCTTCAGCCACCCGCATGTGGGTGTAGCCGATCTCCTGGAGGAGAGAAGCGACAAAATGGAGGTGAAATGGGGCTAAATTACCTGTAAGGTCATCACAAAGGGGTTAAAGGAACAGTTCCTTATTTTTAGGAAAGTTATTCTTTCCTTATGAGTTAGCCTAGCTTAGCATAAAGAGTGGAAGCAGAGGGAAACTGCTAGCCTGCTCCGCTCTGTGTGATATTCAAAAATGCATCTTTGAAACCAGCAGTCTGACAGTTCAGGGACGTTATCTGCTGTTCAGACTCCTGTGGAGAGTTTATCGAAAGTCTTGATACTTAAACAAATCCTGAACTACTCATTTTAGAAACCGTTCTTACTTTAATGTGAAAATTCACCTGTTCATTTGTATTTTAATGACATCATCAGGAGTTATTTGTATAGCACCTTTCATGCAGGTTAGTGCAGTTCACAGTGACTGACAGACTGATGAGAAAACAAATGATCAAAAGCAACTAAGAAATAAAATGACATTTAAAATAACCTGTAAGTGCCCTAAGAGTACATCAGTAAAATTAAGAACAACTAAAATAAAATGATGTTGGATAAAGTACAAAAAAAACACAAAATAGGATAAAATGTACAATAATCCATTAGCTCTAAAGTGAAGAAAATAATCCAGTGATAGATTAAAATTAAAGCTCAGGCTGATCAGCAGCTCAGAGCTTAAAGCGGCCTCCATAAAGGTTTCAGTTCTGCACTTTGGAACGAGGAGCAGTCTGAGGACCTGAGGGGCCACGCGGGTTCATACTGTCAGCATGTGAGAGACATGGATACTGAAGTGAGACCATGAAGTAAAAGGACTGGAAGAGTTTCTGCTCTGTTTCTGGAGGAGTTCATGAGTGGGAGTCTGGCAGACGGAGTGGTGACAGCATCTGCAGTGATGCGGACACAAGTGAAGAGAGCTGAGCGTGAAAGTGAAGCGGTTGATTAGCTGGTCAGTTTAGTTCCCATCCTCACCCATGAGCTGTGGGTAGGGAGTGAAAAAAGAGATCGCAGATGTAAACAGCAGGAATGAGTTTCCCCTGAAGGCTGTCTGGGATCAGCCTTACCCTGGGAATACACTGGGCGTGGCTGTGTTAGATTCCCGCTCTCACTCAGGACAATGTTTACAATTCCACTAGACACCCAGCGGTGCCTTTCAGAAGCAGCTCTCCAGTTCACATAACCTAAAATAGCACAGGGTTTAATTTCTCTGGAAGCTGCACAGAGTACATGAGGAGGGCAGGAAGTCAGACAAAGGAACGGCACAGGTAAATCGTGCAAAGAACAAACTGGGACAGAGACGCAACATCACAAACATCCAGCCGGTGTGCTCCCGGGGTTAGAGATGGAGTGAGGAGCTCAGAGAAGAGCTGCTGCTCCTCTACATCAGAAGGAGCCAGGTTTAGGTTCAGGCATCTGAGCAGGATGCCTCTTGGACGCCTCCTCTGTGAGGTGTTTGGGGAATGTCCAACTGGGGGGAGGCTCCAGGGCAGAACCAGGCCATGCTGGAGAGATTGGGTCTCTCGGCTGGCTTGGGAACACTCGGTGTCCCTCCCGAAAGAGCTGGAGGAGGGGAGGTCTGGGCACCTCAGGTTTGACCTCTTACCCCAAGAGCCCGGACCCAGATAAGTGGCATAGATGGATGGATGGGCACCTGAGTTATCTGTTTAACAGAAACTTATTTATTTTCTGTTATTTCTGACCATAAGTAAAGTAAATGAAATCCCAACTAACAAAACTTTTTACAATGTATAGCTGTATGTAACAACACTGGGGGTGATGTACTTTAATGAATAATAGAGCAGTTAAATTGATCAGCTGCAGCACTTTGTTTTAAATTTCTGTTCCTCTGTAGTCAGCACCAGAAATACTCATCAGTGAAACTAACTATTCA